>LPNX010592833.1:197698-231193 GCA_001517045.1 Pseudotsuga menziesii | reverse complement strand
TTTTGCATCAATGCTGAAATGGAGAGAAGGTTCTTCTTCAATCCTGGAACAAACAATACTTCTTTCATTGTTAGAGACTTACCAGAGTCTATCTTGTATGAATATTCCCCACTACCTTTTATTGGATATTGGTAGTAATCTCCTAGTTTCACCTTGTGAGGTGATTCATGTTCTGAGAGTCTTACAAAGGATTCCTTGAATCCTGTCATATGTTTGGAATCCCCACTGTCTATAAGACAATCATCACTTCCATGAGTAATGTTACCTATGAGAGATGATATCAAAACATATTCATCCTCACTTTAATATTCTTCACCTTCATATCTGGATCTCTTTCTGGATGGTTCATCATCCTCTGCAGCATGAGCATGATGTCTTCTTTGGCCTTGACCAAGTCCTTCTTGTGAAAGGATTCTAACCTCGTCTCCCTCTGAAACTGGAACCTCTATACTCATGTAGGTGTCCAATCCATTTTCTTCAGAGAGATCAAATACTTATATGTTTGGAAGTTTTCAAATTCCCAAAGCTTGTCACCAACCTGATGTGATATATCATATTGAAATGAGAACCTCAAATGAAAACTGCAAAGGATTAGATCTTACCGATTTGAGGTGTCCGTCCTTGTCCCGTAGTTTGCTGATCTAGGGTTTATCACAGAAACCCTAATTTTAAAAAATTGGAATATTTCAGATCTGATTGGATAAACAGATAGATCTCTTCAAATGGAGCTGTCCAATGTACTCCTTTTCTGAAAACAGTGGAGGGAAGCTCTGGAAACAGGAAGCCCTAATTTTCTGATTTCTTTTGTAGAAATGCCTGTTACTGTTTCTATAATATCTCCGAAATTACTGATCCTCTATGTCTTAAATTTCTCACTGAGGTAACCTCACATGTCCCTGATCCAACACCGTAGGTTTCATTAGAATTGGTTTCACCATTTGGGATTTATGATCCTTTTCCCAAGGTGACCTGTTACAGGACTGTTCAAAATAGCGAAGTTGTACGAAATACCACGTGTCACTGGTTCATCCTCTGAGTCTGATATTTGGACCACCGAAATTAATGTCTATGCCCTTTCTATAAAATCTTCAGGAATTCCATTTGGACCTCTGTAGCCCAAGATATTGCATATCTCCCTAGGTTTCCTGTTTATGGATGATTTCTGGAAGAGGCTGGAACCCTAACTTTGAGAGATCATATCTCCCAGAATATACCGAATATGAGGAGGATTTTTGGACACAGAATTCATCAGTATTTTGTATTCATCCCCTGCAATTTTTATCTTCTAATACGTTTCCAATCTTAGAATATAGCAACTCTACAAAAACTTAGCAGTTTTAGTATTTAGGGTTTCTCCTAGCTCAGGGTGAAACTAGGGTTTGACTTTCCTGGAGTTTCACCCAACCAAATTTATTGATCTAGGTCTCTAAAATTCGGTTTTGATGAGGAGAACAATCCTATGTTGGTCTCACTCAAAAATTCCTCTTCTGTAGAAAGCCCTAATTTCCACATCGAAACTGAAAATGCTTGAAATTGAATTCCGCATCGACAGAAAGATGCACCCTTCAATGGAGAGTCATCCTAGAATACTTTTGCTGAAAATATGTGCAGGAAGATCCACAAAATAGGAAGCCCTAGTTCCTGTAGTTGCACAATGTCTTCTTCTCAGGTTAGCTCTAATACCATGTTAGTTTTTCATCACATTAAGCTAGCATTATGATCTTGGGATCTTTTCACTGAGAGAATAACAAGCACAGCAATAAAACATAAGCACATCACAAGAGACAAGAGTCACAAAGAGATTTTCCTTGGGGAAACAATAAAGGAGAAAACCCTGCAACTTCCTCTAAGATAGAATCAGCACCAAAACAGTAAGAGATCTCCCAACAGCAGTGGTCTTCTAGTCCCAGTATATTTCCTTCTCCACAAGTGCGCCTCACATAAGAGAGTGAATGATGTGTGTGATAAATAGAGAGTCTCACTCTCTATCTATATTCTTCCATTCACTTGAAGTGCACTTAATCATGTAGGATCAAATTACAATTACTTACCTGAGCCTACACCTTAATTAGTGTATAATAACTCAAGTGCCCCGAAACAGTGGGGACTTACCTAATGACTTGATATGAGTTGTTTACATTATTAATCTTCCTGATCGGAACATCAGGGTACGATAACATGACTCAAATACATAATATAAACATCCTGAAATAAACATCAGGTTACAATACATAAGATACATAGAAGAATACATTCCGAAGTTACAAATACATCAACAATGAAGACCTTAGTTCCTCATTGATGGACTAAGTTGCGCAAGATTATGTTCTATTCTTATATACAGCTTCCAGATCTTTGAAGACTCATCATTATTGTATATTGTGGCTTTGATCCACCTTTGTAATATATGTGGTTTTATACCTGTATCATATGATGTACTCCAATATTGTAAAGGAGCTAGTGTTCCAGTAAATTGAACATATCATCCTTAGATGTAACTTTTTATATGACATTACTATGTATTTGTTTCAGGTACTCTCTCTCCTCCATTGGATTTCTGAGTTCTCCAAAGACAAATATTATAATGTATTTCAGCCATCGCTTCCCTCTGACCTCACACATTAGGGGGCATCTGTTATCCACCTGAATGGCACCTCTCCGTCCGAGTGCTGACATCCCTCATGTTGGCATACAAAAGGACATCTATGGATTGGGGTTTGCCCAAAACACCATAGATGGGATTATTATACAATACATTCCTCATTCACCCAGCTGTTTACTTTAATTTTTAACCATGTCAAGTCATATCCATGACCCTACTGTTATGCAACTCGTGGATCATCTGCGAGTGTCAGTTGGTGCAAGTCGCAGATGGATGTATACTCGGGTTGCTCTTATAGAAACTCGCGGATCATACGCGGGTTGTCTTTCTTCATACCCCCGGATGCGTCCCTTCGACATTTAAAATAAAAACATGTGATTACTTGATATTAGTTAAGCCATTTACCTTAATCTTCTTAACTGTCTCAACCTCCTCAACCTTCGAAACTGCCTTATTTCTCCAACTATAAATACAGACCTTGGGAAGGGTGTTTCATATACACTTGGAGAGCAAAGTTATGCTAGTGGATTTGATATAGAAGTCTTTGGAGTAGTGGAACACATAATCGTTTGGTTATAGAGGAGTCCTTGTCTCAGGCGTTGGGTTGTAATCTGAACTTCCTCATTATTGTTAATAAAGAGAATCCTTCTTCCACATGTGTCTCATGTATCTTGGTTTGATAAATGTTTATGTTTCTGTATTTTATATATGATTTATCTAACCTGCTTATATATATGTGAATCATTTTGTATCTGGGAGATTGACTCTTGACAGGTGAAGGAGAAGCAACCTTGAAGACTTTGGAGGTGAATTAGAGCGGAAGAGGATAAGCAAGGATCAACCTTCATGAATCAAGTAAGTCGTTCTCATCCTCCTATTTCCTTTACTGCACTCTAGAAGTCAATTATTTGCAAGTTAATTGAGTATGTTGGTAACCCCAGACCTATGGTTATAAGGTGTATTATCCTGTACGACACTCAGAAAGATCCATTTGGTTATGAGAAATGGGGCTTACAACAATAAACTCGTTGGTTTTTTCTAAAGTGTTTAACGAGCATGACAAAGACACAAAGTACACTCGAAATATTTTTCATGTTTAGGTCCAGAGCACGAAAAAGAGAAAACTAAGCTCAAACCGGGTGTTCCTTTTCCGTAAATTTAGTCCCTCGGGTTCGAAAAAGTGATAAACCTATACCTAGGAATACTCTTCTAAATTCAAAAGAAAAGAGAGCGATCATTTCTCATATTATTCTGCATGGTCCGAGAAAGAGATAACCTACCACCAATGCAGATGCCCGTTCACATATTCTTAACGAGCTTGAATGGACGAGTTAACTCGGCAGTCAAGTCTATTTTGAAGGAGTCAGACCTGGGTCTAAAGCAATTTCATAAGGGTGGGGAGTCCTATAAAGGGATAGCTTGTAAAAAGAGATTCAAAAGAAGCTCTATTTGGCATGAAAAATAGCTAAGAGGATACCCCTAAACCTAAAACACTTGCGGTATGAGCACCAAAGGACAACATAGGCTTAGAAGAAGGATACTCATGAAAAAGGGTCCTATCCACGGAAGAACAATGGTAAAAAATAGGGAACTAATGGTTAATAATACCATAGTCCGTGGAAAAAGGTTGATTGCTAAGGTTAATGTGGATTGAATAAAGGTGCCAAAAATGTATTGGAAATAACAAAACCACCCTATTGGAGTAACAACACTTTATAATAGTGAAAAACCTATTCCAAAGCACAAAGAAATATGGTATTAGTTGAATTAATTTTCAAACTATAGAAAAATACCCACTTAAAGAAATATAATTTCTATAAATAGTTGAAAATCAAAACAAACCTCACCATTTGAAACTTTGAGCAATAAAAAGCAAGTTTGTCCTTCTACCTTTGTTCGATCATTGTGGACATTTGAACCGACGAAATCGAATTCCGCAAGTTGTAGGTAAGCCTCCACCCTGAGCTCTTCATTTTGATCCAAGCAATTATGAATTTTGAGTCTTAATTCCATTATTAAAAGCATCCTAAAGATGGTACGGCGTGTACGCGGGTTGACGGTGTGCAGACTCGCGTACACATGTTCTGTACGCGAGTTTCCTATATAGACAGTCGTGTATAGTACGCGACATGTCTAACTAGATAGTCGCGTGTGCTACATGAAGGACAAAAGGCTAAAAATAGTCAAAATTTTTTGAATTTTTATATGGAATTACTGAATCAAATTACTTGTTTTGCTAGGTAAAAAGATGGTTCTGGAATGGAGGGAACGAGAGCATGAAATAATGGACCAAGAAGCACTCCAAAGTGCACCACTATACATGCATTGTGAACAAGTGGGCTACTAAAATTCTTTTGCACATCACCCATGCGGGCCAATGTCCGCATACTTGAGTTCATGGTAAATTATTGGGATCATGACTTGGGGATGTTCAACCTATAGGGTGAAACCTTAGAGATTACCATTGAGGATATGTATTTCATAACCAGTCTGTCACGTCGAGGAGAACCGATTAACTTAGAGGGCACTGGTAGGGGCGGTGACCACTTAAGTGTCCAAAACTATATAGATGTATTTTGCACATCGGGTACTCAAAAGAGAGGGAGATGCGTCCCTGTTGTACATATCCATGACTTTACTCCACAGGTACTTGCTAGCACCATCATGAGGATTTCAAGATCATCTTCTTTACATTTGGCTACATGGAACCAAATGAGGCTGGCAGTTGACTGTTTTCGTGGTGCTCTCTATGATTGGTGTTCGGGATTTGTCCCTATCATGAAGAGACAATTGTCCGATTGCAAGAGAGGAAGGCATAAAAACTTTGGTTATGTGAGCATATTAGTGGCCTTATTCTTTAAGAGAGTACTAGCATTGAGCCCTGCCATACCTCTACCGGTCAGATCTCCACGTCAGCTGAGGCTGAGCAGGTGGGGAGACATCTTCCTCCGTCAAGGAGGAGACACAATACATAGTGTATACGATGATGATTTCTATACCCAGTGGGAACGACAGCTATTGGAACTGGAACAGTTTCCATATGCCGATATGGACTTTCGAGGTGACCTAGACCTTGTCCTCCCTCCAGGAGGAGCATGGGGAGAGCTAGGTAAATAATTTTTAAGTTTTATCATTTTTCAAATTTTTATGAATTTTAAAATGATAGATATATACATATGTACAAGTCTTAATCCTATAAATGTATCAAAATGTAGATATTGGACCGGTCCACCCTGAAGGGAACCCACGCATGTTTGTTCGTCCTGTCATAGGCGAAGACCCGGCACTGATCAGGGTTCTAGAGGGGAAGCTGGCCAGGCTGACCCAAAGAGTACCTACCTTGCGGATAGAGCATATCCTGATTGCCATGCAGGAGTTCGTAGTTGGAGTTCCACCGGTTTGTCTACGTATTTTCAGGTGAGTGGTCAGAGCGGTGCTTGTATATATAGAGGCTATGGAGGTTATTGAAGCTGAGGAGGCTGAGGAAGCCAGGGTGCAAAGGGACCATGGGGACCAAGGTGGTCCTGCATAGATATAGGACATTTTGATGGACTATGATCCACATTTTTGTATATTTTGTATATGACGGGATCTAAGGATCAGACTTGACCTATCTATAGACAGATATTTTACATATATATATATATATATATATATATCATTTTTTGTTTTCAGTTTATTTACAAATGTTTTTGATATGTTTGCTGCATATCTTTATAAAATGTGTGTGAGATGCCAATATAGAATGTAATTAGCATATGCATCAGTCAATGAATTTTGATTTCATGGAATATGATTGAATGTAATAACCTCAAAATGTCTTTCCAATAAACTAATTTGCATGAACTGATGTAATAAAATAGGATTCCGTACCTGATAAGCCCGATTGAGTTGGGAAACCACCAACTGAGAGTCCAGACGAACCTCAAGCTGGGTAATACCATGTGAGAAAACATCCCATAGGAGCTCAATTACAGCCCTATACTCAGCAACATTATTAGGAGCAGGACCTAGACAAGCGCCTCCCGCGGCAACAAACTGTCCTAAGGGAGAATAAATAACCCATGCTGTTGAAGCTAGGTTACAAGTGTGACGGCTGGCACCATCAACAAACCCTATATACCTTTCAAAAGACATCTGCAACAACCAGCAGATAGTATAAAAAACAAAACCAACAACCTAATGTACATAAAAATACATACAATAAAAATACAAGAAAAATTGCTAGGCCTAAGCATAGTACTTTTTCAGGTAGAGCCCATTTCTAGGCGCAGGAAGCTTGTTCCCATCAAAATCAACTAACTCATATGCACCCTTACTCAATACTTTCGACACGACATAAGGTCCTAACCACATGGCCTTGAATTTTCCTTCCCCCAAGGGTTCTTTGTCTTGGTCCCAAAGCAAGACAAGTTCCCCCTTAGAGAAAACCCTAGGTTTGACCGATTTATCATACTGAGTTTTGACCCTATTTTTATGAGCTTGATTAGCAGTCAGCGCATCTTGAGGCTGTTCATCAAGGTGCTATAAATGTACCAAACATTCCTCAAGCTCATTCATATCAGGTAACACATGAAAGGATATCTTTAGAGACGGGATTTCACACTCAATTAGAGTAACTGCTTCCACTCCATGAACGAGTTGGAAAGGGGAGAAACCCGTAGCAGTTTTTACGTCGGTTCGATAGGCCCAAAGAGACGGATATAGCATGATGTGCCAGTTAGAGCAGCCTGCATCAATTGTACTTTTAAGGATAGTTTTTAAAGTTTTGTTGATAGCCTCAACCTAACCATTTTCTTGCAGATAGTACGAAGATGAATGTTCTTGTCTAAATCTGAGCATAGTGGTTAGTTCGATCATCATGTTATTTTGAAAATGACTTCCATAGTCAGTGAAAATCACTTTGGGTATACCAAACCGTGCAATAATCTGATTGAATACAAAGAAAGCTTATGTTTCCCCGTCGGCTTTAAAAGTAGGCATTGCCTTTGCCCATTTTGTAAAATAGTCAACAGCGACAATGATGTATTTATTCCCCCCAGCCAAGGCTAGGTTGCATGTCATGTAATCAATCCCCTATTTCATGAAGGGGCCTACTGAGACAATGGAAAATAACGAAGCAGGATGTGACCACATTTTCCTGGTGTAAAACTGACACAGATGACAACGCTTCACTGCTTCCACACAATCTTTAAAGATCGTGGGCTAGAAATAACTGGCACGTAATATCTTCTTGGCCGTTTCTACCCAGATAAATGACCCCCACATGCTCCGCTATGGGAATCATTCAGGACAATCTCTGCTTCCTCATGGGTAAGTCAGTGACGCAAGACAAAATCTACCCCTCGTCGATATAAGGTATCTCCTATAATGAGGTAGTTCTTCGCATGAAGGCGTAATTTACGTCGTTCTTCCCTTGAGGAAGCTACAGGGTACTTCAAAGTCTAAAGATATATAAGAATATCTCCATACCAAGGATCAGAGGTGGATATCAAGAAGATGTGCTCATCTGGGAATGAGTCATCTTCAACCACTACATCTTCTTCAGTAGGAAATTATGCTATAAGTTCAGCAAAAACTAAGGACTTCTTAGACTTAGCAGACTGGAAATCCAAGTCAAACTCTTGGAGAATGACTATTTATTTGTTAAATTTTTCCCCAACATTCTACCGAGATAAAACATATTGGAACATATTCACATCAGCCACTACTGTGGTGGTCCTCAGTAAAATGTAGTGACGTAACCTTTGCACAGCATAAACAGCTACTAAGGCTAATTTCTCAATGTGGGAGTATCTAAGTTCAGGTCCGGCCAAAGCACAACTAAGATAATAAATGACATTCTCTACAATCTTATCATCCTCTTGGACTAGTAATACGCCAATGGTCGACTCCAACGCAGCCAGATATAATATAAAATCCCTAGAATAATCTGGTGGACGTAATAAGGGTGCCGACAGCAAAGCTTTTTTCAATGCCTCGAAAGCAAGTTGTGCAGTTTCATCCCATACAAATGGGGTGTCCTATTTGAGCAGGTGCATGAAACCTTTAGTGATCTTGGCATAGTTAACAATAAAACGTAGAAGAAAATTAGACTTTCCTTGCAGGCTTTGAAGTTTCCTGAGAGAACGAGGAGGAGGCAAATTTATAATGGCCTCAACTTTCAAAGGATCCACCTAGATGCCTCTACTAGAGACAATGAAACCGAGTAATCTTCCTGACTCGATGTAGAATACACACTTGTGGGGATTCAAGCGGATTTTATAATGTCTGCATCTCTCAAATATCAACCGTAAATGATCTGGATGTTGAATCCTCTTATGAGAATGTGCAAGAAGATCGTCAAGGTATGGTTCGACAATGGATTTAATGTCATGGAAAGAAAAGTTCATATCCTGTTGAAAGGTTTCCCCAGCATTTTTCAATTCAAAGAGCATTTTCTTGTACGTGAAGGTACCCCAAGGACAAATGAAAGCAGTTTTATGTTGGTCTTCCGGTTTTATTTGAATTTGATTGTATCCGGAGAAAGCATCCATAAACAAAAACACCTCACTTCTTCCCATGCGGGAAAATAGAATTCTTCCAGATCATCCGAGACTGTTAGAGGATCTGGAATGAGATCAACAGTGGCTTGAGTGATAGCTTGATAAGCTACCTCCACTGCCAATAAGGGCACTTCCGGTTCATGGGAGGTTGGGAGAACCCAAGGATTATTCCTATCGACAACCGTAGCTATGGACTTCCCCACACTAGTAGAACCAATATAATTAATCGGGGCTGGAATATCAAATGTGCTCATCAATGATGTGTACATTCCATCCCCCAAGCTCTGTGCAGCATATTTGACCTGATCAACCAATGGCACATCGGACTCATTAGACTCTAAACGACATTTTCGGGTAAAATCAAGTTGGTCAATAGTAACCAACTTGCCCTCATGTGGAAAAACCACTACACGAAAAATGGCCAATGCAATAGCGGACATCGCATAAGTCTAGTTCCTTCCCAAAAGCAGATTGTAGTCCAAAGGAGCATCAATCACTTCTACTTCAACAGACACTGCTTTTCCTGCCAACTTAATTTCAAAAGCAAGCAGGATACCATGTGGACGGAAGGATCTTCCATCAAAAGCAGTAAGCAAAGTGTTTGATGGGACCAACTCTGGGGATCCAAGAGCTTTCCAATAGGCCAAAGACATAACACATGTAGAAACACCCTCATCAACAACTGCCCTTCCAATGGTCTTACCACCATGGACGACATCTATTGATAAGGCTACATGGTAAGGTAGGCGAATTTTAACATCAGATAAATGAAATTTTGCCATGAGACTCGATGAGTCTATGCTGCCTAAAGCTACTAAGAGGGCATCCCGCTGAGCGGGACAACTATGTAACACCTCTAAAGCTAAGATTGCACATGGGGTTTGAGCTAAATATTTAACCATAGAGTAGTTTGAAGCAGCCCTAGCGTTAGGGTTATGCAAGGTCTTCTTGAAGACACCTTTCGGTATCTTCAGCATAGTTTCAGCAGGCTTCTCTATTGTGAGAGGGTTAGAAGTTTCACCTATAGCTTTACCCTTCTCAAGAGTCTCTTTCTCATAATTTTTATTCCTTGTCTGCAACAAAGTCGAAGATCGAACCATGTTGATATAGTTTGGGTCAGGGGCATTTTGAGTGCCCCCTGCTACATTAGAAGCTGAAGCAGAGTTCTGTCCTTGGGGAAAAGGATCCTTCAGGACAGCTGGTTGTTGAGCTTTAAGCAGCTTCTGGGCTTGATCCATAAGGGGACAAAGGTGAGTAAGGTGGTCCTCATGGGAATTGTTCACAGGCTTTTGCTTGTTTTGATTTCCCTCTCCCTTCTTTCCTTTCTTTTTCTTCTTGACAGGCTGCTAATTGCCCTTCTTAGAGGTTTGTGCAAAAACATTTGCACTCTGGGGGGAGGGGGCAGCCTTTGCTGCCTTCGCCATAGACTTCTTGATGGATAACTGTTGAATTTGATTAGCCAAAGATTCTAGGGTGGGAGAGTTAACGGGCCCAACCACACCATCGACATGGGGTCCGGGCTTAGGCTTCTCTGCATCGTGCGTAGGCCTCGGTGCCTCAGGGATAATCTCATACAAGATCCCAGATTGTGAATAAATCAAATCCAGTTACTAGGCCATGAGAATGGATTCTTCTTCATTTGTCATTCCTGAGGTGCATACGTCCTTAGATATGTAGGGCAACAGGGATTTAAGGAAACACTCTAAAAGGAACTCAGGAGGAATAGTGGCTTTTATAAGGCTCTTTCGCCTCCTCCACTCTTGGATGTGATCTGAGATGTGGGTAGCCTTGTTCTGTCTAAAAGTAGACAACAAGTCCATTCCAAAATCATATCAGACCGGAAGCTGAAAGTGGCTAAGAAATGCACTAGCCAAGTCCCAGAAACTACTGAAAGCAGCAGAAGGAAATTCAATATACCATTTTTCCGCGGTACCTGTTAAGGTTCTCTGGAACAACCTCAACCTAACTGAATCTTCATTCAGTGAATTCAAAGAACACCATAAATGGAATGTGGTGGCATGAGCCCCAAGATCTTCACCAACTTTGACTTCGAACTTAGGGATGTCCGATGGCAATTTGGTGGGAACAGGTGGCCACAAGGGGTTGTGCCTCACTGGGTCATTCATCAATTTTGACAAATCTGGCAAGTTTAAGGTTGCCAAGAATGGAAGTTTGGGTTGAAATGGGTACTAAATGTGCCAGCCTGGGGATTAGAGGGACCTTCCCTCGAATTCCCATGGGTAAAAGTGGGGTTGCCCCCTGCCATCAGTTGCGAAGTGGGTAGATTACTCTGAAACAGATTCCATCCGTAAGCCATAGGATTGTGTGTGGGAGGTGCAGTATAAGAAGTTCAGGCTGTCCCCATAGAAACAGGGGTTTGAAAGACAAGAGCCGGTATCCCTCCACTAAACAACGAAAAGGGAGAGCTCATAAACGGGACCGAAATCAGAGTTTGGAAATTTTTCCCATAAGAAGTATGGTTCCCAAACTGCACTCCTACATAGGAAGGTGATGGGCCTACGTATGGAGAGGATGGGGGAATCTGCCCCCAATTCCTAGGGAATCCTTGGACAAACGCTGAGGATCCTACCGCACCGCTCTGGGTAGTATATGGAAAGGAAGAAGGAATAGTAGGTATACTGGGGATCCCAGTAACCATGTCACCAGAAGTACCTTCTAGGTTTGAGTGAACCGGTGGTTGAACCACCCGACTCGCTGGAGTCAAAGGTGTAGAAGGTATACTAGATCTAGGGGCACTTACAGGGGGAGGTAGTACCCCTTCAACCGGAATGACTGAGGTGAACACAAAAGGACTTTATTCCGCAGAAGACATGATCCTACCCACAGGGACACCTAACACAGGTGAATCAAAAGGTCTAACCTGGATGATCACAGGATCGTTTAAATCAGTCAAGGGGGTGTTAAAATTCCTTGCAAACTCGTCAGTTTGCAAGTCTTCTATCTCAACTGTATCAAGATCAAAACAGTTAGCTATAAGTTCTAGTTCACCTAGAACTTCACTTATCCATATCGGTTCAAATGAACCGTCCGTGTCCAATCTTCGCCTTTGGGGTGGAGGTGGAGGCTCCAATGTGACGAGGGGAGGAAGATTTCTCAACCTTCTTGAAATTCTAATAGGTTGGTCCTCCACAATTGAAAATTTGACAAATCACACCCTAATACCAACTAAACATAGGCAAAACCATAGAGCATACACTATAAAAATCCTAAATCCTCAAGCAATCAAACAAGGGTGAAAGATGTACTTTCCCGAAGAAAGTTGATGAACGATTACTTGGAATCCTTGAAGTGTTTCTTAGGCACAAGTGAAGGAATCACCCAACCACCCTCCTACACTTACAACAAGGGTTACCTTCCAAGCCCATTCAAGGTGAACCAGAAATAGCCTTCCGGTTTACATAGGTATGAACCCTAAATGTCAAGAGACTAAAGGCTACCTTAGCTATACCAACAGTCTGGGGGGACAGTCACAAGCCTGACTCATACGCATGGGCAGGGTAGCTGAGCCCGAAACACTGTCTAGGACAGAATCCCCAGATGTGTAAAAGTCTTGATTTACGTTTTGACAAGGAATCGGACGGTTATCTCCTCAGTCCATGCCTCCACGCGGCCTCATGCTTGACTCCCGTTTGAGAGGAGATTCCTAGATACAATCAATAAAGTCAAGGATTTACCTAAAGAAAAGGTCCACTACGTCTGAATTTTAAAACTTATGGGAAGTTTACACTTCCTATCCCACAAGTCTAGCCTAAGCTAGTAGGTGAAAGGCCCCTAAAAACAAAAATTACTAGTAAATTTTAATTATTGCGTTCATTTTAAAGGGTCGTTTCTTACTCAAAAGGAAATAGAGTGATGTACTTATGCTGTTTTTGACTCGATAAAAAATAAATAAAAGTAAAGGTGTATTTTTCAAAGCAAATTAACACTATTAAAGCAAACTTCTTCTTTTTTTGTAAATATATATTGATGAACTAAAGCAAACAATAAAAGAAACTAAGCCTATATTTTTTGTAGTTTTGAGATTATATTTTAAAACCGAAATGAAAACTACTTATGCAAAAGCAAATGCAAAAGCTTGACAATGTTTTTCTTTTCACTTTTTAAAATTGCTCAAATCTACCATGCACATAGAATGCACCAAACTTGAGTATACTTGGATCTAACCAACTGTATAAACAAACAAACTGAAGTAAAACAGGATTAAAAAAACCAAGAATCAACCAACAAAGGGAGACTAGGAACCCTAGCTTGGGTGCAAACAATGACAAAATATCATTGTAAACTCATAAAGGTAAGTGACAAACCAACCATCATCAAAAGATAGACTGGAAAAACAATGCCCAAGACCCTGATCACTGATCCGGATAGAGACACTTCAACCTATAACCCAACAGGCCAAGCTACTTCAGCGTGCAAACAGAAAACAATCCAAGCAAAAGAAACCAAGGGATTTATGAAAAAAGCACAAAGTATGGTCACCAAAGGTCTTCAGACAAACAACATAGTATTCATAAAGAATGCAGACTAACAAACAAAAATTACACAAAGAGAGGGACAAGCTTGGAGGGACAGAGACACTTCAACCTATAACCCAATAGGCCAAGCTACTTCAGCATGCAAATAGAAAACAATCCAAGCAAAAGAAACCCAAGGGCTTGATCATGCTAGTGTTCATGAGATTTTAGCTCTCGTGACTTGATTCCAGACATTTCGAGGGAACATTTTCCCAAAATTCAAAAAATTTCTGGACCCTCATTTTTCTTATATTAGTTTGATTTGCTTCTTTGATTTGGCTTAATGATTCTTCACAAAGGTTTTTCTTGATGCTTGAAACAATCCACTGCTTGTTTTTTATTTATCATTACCTTAAAAAGCGTTTTCAAGTGTTTGAATCGGAAGAGTATTTGCTTGCAGCCTCGCCGTTGCGGAAGAGTAATCAACTTTACCTTCATTATTTTTCTCTGATGTGTTTGTTTTAATCGGCTGATCTTTCATTTTACATCGGAACTTTTATCACTACTTTCTCCGTAGTTGCGGACGGCAGATCGCAAAACCACCCGATTATTGTATTGATTTTCCGAACCCCGCTTTGTTGTTTTCGCCGATCCTTAAGTTTACGGTTCCGCCGTTGTGGATGAAAGAGGCACTAACCTTGCCGATCTTTTAGTTGTTTTATCTTCCGATTCAGGCCTTGCATGGCAGGGTGTGATGTCCTTTGTGTTCCCGCCATTACGGCCGCTGAAAGCATTATCCTTTTGGTCATGTAGTCGATTGTCCTTCGATTAAGATTTTTTCCCACCGCAGACTGCGATGTCCTTTATATCTCCGTCGTTGCGGCTCCCGTTCCGCTATCGCTTCGATGTTTTAAAGCTCTGGTGCGTTATTATTTGTCTCCCGGTTATCCCCGCAGATAGATTAGTGGTTTGGCCACCCAACGTTGCGGAAGGAATTATCTTTGCATCCTCTTATCCATAGTTTTCCGCCGTCCGATATTATTGCCCCGCCACTTACGTTTGTCCATATATATATGTATGGGTTCGGGCTTGTTATTATTTTATTACTATTGCCATTTCGATTGTTGCTCGCTGTCATCCTCTCGAGCTCGCAAGGACCTCATTGTCGGTACCCACGTCTAGGTGGCTCAACTGTGGAAGCTTGACCACCTTTCTTCCCACCGTTTATGCAGCGTTGCATTATCCCATTCCATTCGAGCTTTTGGTGGTTTTTCTACGGTTGGGTTTTTTCCACGGCCATTTTCCCTTGGCCAGTTAGTTTCAATGCCTATATATTGAGGATTTTTGTAATGTTACTATCTGCGGGGGGGGGGGGGGTTTTGACCCACAAGGTAGTTTTTCCTGACGACCTTTTGTTATGCAACCCTACGCCTAGTGAATGGGGGTTTGGTGCAGACGGCCGTTACGCTGTCTGCACCAATATGCCCTGTGTAATGATGTTTGGTAGGGGAAGGTTTTCATGGCCTTCCTGTAGCATTTGGAATGGTTACCCCCCCCCCCCTTGTTTGTTTTCATGTTTCCCGTATCCTTTAGACCAAGTCGCGTTTCACCGCGCTGCTCCGCGCAACCCTGTTCGCGGTCGGTTTCGAACCCAAGCCGGTGGAGGGGGATATATCACTGCATATAGTTATGTCAACCTTAGATTCATGCAGGCAGTGTTTTTCCTAAAAGCACACCGTTGAAAAACTTGCATAGTCTCCCCTGTCATTCCCGCGCAACGCGATGATCATGGCGCCTGCAGAGAGCCGAATTTTTCTTCATGTTAATGTAGATTTATTTCCCACTTGAAATTTGTTGATAGAACTGTTTTGGTATTAGATTGCAGTGTTAGCTTACACATATTTACTTCATGTAACTATTTTCCATCATGTTAAACATAGACGAAGTTAAACACTGCACATTGTTGTCCCAATGCTTGCAACTTGGTCGAAAATGTATTAATGATTATGATCTAATATATGACAGGAAGATTCTGAATTCAAAATGTCAAAGCGACAGAAGAAGAAGGCCCCTGTGGTCGAAGAGGATCTTGAAGTGGAAGTTATTACCAAAACCGAATACATCTATGAAGACACCAAGTGTATATCTGGTGTAGAACCTAAGTACCAATGGGGAGAGATATACAGGATGATTACGCGCCGAGAGGTTCCTGATATGGGTTTGGAAGAAGAAGGCATCTACACCAACATAGAGAGATCTTCACTGATGAAGATTGCCACAAGACCAGAGCTTTTCCCATGCTCTGAAGTGATTGGTTGGATTCTTCCCCGGGCAGATGTAACCACTATGATCCTGAAGAATGCAGACAAACAAGGCTATGCTGCTTATAGCCCAAGATATGTAGCACTGGCCTACCACCTGCTAGAAGCACAAATATTTTTGTCTGATGATTGGTTGAATAACATCAAAATGGACCTTGTTGAAACCCTCAAAAGAATGTTGTTGCTGGGAAAACATTTCAAAACCAGGCATATGGGAGAGTATGACACAACAAGCTTAAGGGCCATGTTATAACTAGATCTTGTTCTTAGTTTATCCGTTCTTTTTGTCCTAATTTTCAACCGTTGGTTTAAAATGATTTTATATTTTAGGTTGATTTTAAGAATTTTTGACAATCAATAATTTTGGTTGGAATTGATACTTTTAATGGTTGAATCATTTCATTATTTTAGTTTTTAAGGTTTGTCTTTTGGGATTATTAGTTAATATGTACATATTTAGGCTTTCAAAAAATTATAATAAAAGTTCATTCCAAGTTTTGATTTATAATCTAACTCTCATTTTTTAATCCTTTGTCAAATATTTTCATGAGGAGATTCCTGTAGAAGCTCTGTTTTTCCTGTTTTTGTCATTGTCATTGGGAGCATATCACGAGGAGATGGAAATGAATTCAGGAAAAAAAAAGAGGTTTTTTTCCACAACAGACTCATTCACAAAAACCTCTCTCCGTTTTGCAACATCTATTATCGTTTGAGAGATTAGAATTCATCTTTGTGGCCCATTTTCAGGGTTTGAATTATTTAATAATTTCCTGTTTTAGTCACAAATTTGAAGAACATATTCTGATCAATTGAAGAGTAATTTTGAAAACCCAAGAGATGGTTTTGTTCGAAGCATACTCATTTAAAAAAATGTCTATCAGTTTTTACACAGGTGTTTTGGACCGAGAGATATGAAGGCATCTTTGAGACCCAAATTTCCAGAAATTCGCCAAATTTTGCCAAATCCCATTTGCTATTTTTGGGTTAATTATCTTTAAATATTTTGAGTTATCATGTAACTAATTGATGTAACTGTTTCAAATTTTGACCTATAAGGTAGTTATGGAACTACTTTACCTTTTTAATGATAAAAGGAAGACAAACATACAGTTTTGAGGAGGGATTTTTCACTCAAGGAGAGGCTTTTGGAGCTTTGATTTCTCAAGCTAGCACTTATAACTCTTATGTAAGTGGATGACTGTTATTGATTATATATCAACTGATAAGCCCTTTTACCTGTCATGCTTTTTCATTTCTGATATGTTTGATTGCTCAGTCTACAATTTCATTTCTTGTTTAAGTTTTATTCATGTAAATGCTTGTAGCCTGTGGGTGGAATTAGTATTTCATGTGTAATGTTTATGGCTTATTGGGATATGTTTGATCCCCATTTATCCAATTTGCATGATTCAGTTCTGTATTATCTTGTGGATGTTTATTTCCTCCTCGCTGATGAAGTTTTTAAAACCCTAAAACCTATTTTATTTTAATTTTACTTTTGAGATTGTGTTGGCTTGTTCTTCTGGTAGTCTAAGAACAATTTCTGGCACAAACATATTTGGTGCTGTTGCCAGGGATGAAGCTGAAGTATATGTTCCCTAGGATATAATTATTCTTCTGATTTTGAGAGGTGAACAAAGTCTGAAAATCTTTTAGACTACAAGTTTTCACCGGTGACTTGTTGGTCGCTATGGGTAGACCCGGGTTTACTATAATTGTACCAACAACACCCCTAGCTCACTGGCCCTTTCGGCAACAGACCGCGGAGTGGCCTGAAGTCTCACCCGAAGTGATTCTAATGGGTTGGCCAAGGACTCAAGTGTCTTGGACCAGGTTCTGGGCGGTGTTCTACTTGCAACTCGCAGCTCTTCTAGCCGTGAGATCTCTCTTACTCTATCGCGCATTTCCTCTCTGTGTCGTACAGCTTCCACTTACTCACGATGACTCTAGCCCTTATCGCATCGCCGCACCACGGGCAACACGTAACTCTCTCCTACGCCGGATCCTTAACCGCAGCGCACCACAGCTCCTCTGTTGGTGCGATATCGCTTCCCTATGATATCCTACTGCTGCGGTTCCGCGCTCGTAGTGTTACGTGTGTCTGACTGAAAGGACTCAACTCTCAAGGCTGTTTAACACTGTGACTAATAACTATTTTGCGTGAAACAAAGACGAACTCTTATATAAAATACTTAAATATTACCACTTATGTTTAACCTTCTATGATGTTGCAAACTGAATAACACATACATGCATTTACTATAAACAAAGTGCATGCGAAAAATAACAAATAACTGTAAACAAATACAATCACATGCATTCAACACATAACATGCAGTTTTTATGTGGTTCACTCCCAGGATGGAAGCTACGTCCACAGAACTGTGTTTCTCTATTATAGCTCAGGGGAAGGTAAACATAGTTCTGCTGCACCGCATATGTAGCTAGAGATCTTCTGAGTAACTCCACACATAGCCTGGAGCCCTTCTCTCCTAGATCTCTTTTCCTATCTCTATATTTCCTCTCTTACAATATACTCTTCCCTCTCTGTCAATCCCTGCGGGTTGTTACATACAAACTCAATGAGCTGGCTACTGGTTTTAGTAAGATAACTACAGCTAATAACAGAACTAGAGCTCAACTCTTATAGTGCTAAAACACTAGAAACCACTAGTTAGTCGATCAACTCAACAACTAACTGTCTAACTGCTCAACCAACCCTTTTACAATACAAAATAAATCCCTTTATAGGTGGCCCGAAGGTCTCTCCATTACAACACTGTGGGGCTATCCCAACAGTAATCCCAAAACCCTAACTAGTGACAGTCGGCATATCTGTACTTGGGGTAGCCGCTTTCCGTCACACCATAGCTCTCTGCAGTATTCCATGCTTCTCGATGCTGATCATGGGTACTATGCACCGCTTCCCTTCACCACAGCTTCCTGCGGTCTTCCATGCTTCCCAGCGCTGACCATGGGTACCGGTGCTGCTTCCCTTTCTGTCCTTTAGTCTTCAATACCTCAGCCTCGTCGCTCCTTTTCCTTTATGAGGGTAGCTGAGCCCTCTTGTCTTCGCCGCTGCCTTTAATTCAGTGGTTGACCTCTCTCTTCTCGGCCACTCAGGTACCATCATCTTCCTTGACTTCTCTGTCCCAACAGTAATGGTTTCCGGCTTTGATCTGTGGCTAGAAACCTACTACAGCTTCATAGCTTTACCTCTTATATCTCCACCAAAACTGTCTATCCACCAAAATAGAAGCTTCTACTATAGCTACGGGACCCTACTCCAACAGTCCCCTAACACTTACTTGTGGCTCGCCCCCGAGCCACTACTAGTGGGCTTCTCCTGCTGTAGCTTCTCCTTGGATTCCTCTGAAGTCCGTTGCAACTTGTCTCGAAGTACTGCGACTTCGTTCCGCATCTCTTCGACACGCTCTCGTGCTGCGTCAGGCATAGCTTGATTAATACTGGAGTATTATGTTTAACTTAGTTTGTAGGGCTCTCGTATTTTTCCTTCCCTCATTGTCATGCTCTCGCTCTTGTCGCTTGCGAGGCCTCTAAGGATCCTTAGATGCTTGAGAAGTCTTCCACAGATATCCTTTCCTCTTTATCTGGGTTAGAACTTTTATCACAAAAGGAATAGGAATCTGTATCTTCCAACCTTATCAAACATTTCATTCAGTCTGGGTCCTAGGCTTACAAGAACTACAAAGGCCTTGAATTCCATTCCGAGAACAAGCCTTTGTCTGCACGCTGGAGTGTGGCTGGGTTGATTTTGCTGCTTTGTTTTATTTTTCTCCTCAGCAAATTGCTCCAGGTATTCATGCTGCCTCTGATCTCCAGATTTTCGTTTATGTGCCTCAGCGATCTCTTGTTCTTCCCTTAGCTGATCAGATAGGTCGGCTGCCTTCTCCCATCGCTTTCTTTTTCTCATTTTTACTTTCTTCCTGGCCGGAGATTTTTTCTTATCATTCTTCTGCTCTGCTTTCTTATCTTCAGTGATCGGCTCATCTTTCTTCTTCTCTTCAGCAGAGACTTTGATGACACCTTCTACATCCTGCGCTTGACTCCTCATCCTTGGTATCTGTCTGACCTGTGATGCTCCTAATTTTACAACCTTGGGAGGCGTCGTCATAACAGCTGAGAGCCTCCACGCTCGAAGCGCTGCACACCTTCTTCTAAATGCTCCGTCTCAGACAGAACCCACTTGGTCGAATATCCTGGCTGTGCAATGGCTTTGAAATCTAGAAATCATAGCACTCTGTAATGGAATTAGCTCTGCACAGGGAAGCTTAACAATGCTCTCTATAGCTCTCGGGTCTTTGAAAATGTAACCCTTCTGAATGACTGATTTGTGCTTTTATGCCGAAGGCAATAATCCCGGATGCAACGGTCATCTAGACTGAACCTGTCGGTCGAGACCATACCCGTCATCCCGATCCTCAATAAATGCTAAACTCCGATCACTCTTCCCTCAAATCGTGTGTGTACAGGCACCGGTCTCGTCGAAGATTTGCCAAATCTGGAAACTTAATTATGCTACTGCCAAATCTATGGTAAGGTATATCGGTCATTTCCTCATTAACTGCCTGTCAGAAAGCGACTTGACTGGCCTTCTTTCTGTTGCAAAACTAGATATGTGGCACAGAGAAACATCACATTGCTGCGATTCCACTCTACATCATCTGTTCAATCAAACTTAAGCAGTTTTTTTTTTTGTTTAGCAGAATGAACCATCCTTATGCGATTCCCCATACTAAGAATACCTGCCAGTGTAGAATTATTCCTGGTGCGATGCCTCCTTTCAACTACATTGGACATCTGCACTGACATAAGCTATCCATCTAGGGCTGAGAGGTGGGGTGACTATCACTATAGAGCTTAAGCCTACTGCCACCTGAGTCGAACGGCACCTCCCTCTATAACTTGCTGTATCTGGTATGGCCCTAACCAGTGCGTCTTGAACTTCCCTGGGAACTTAATGAATTTGTTGTCATAGAGGAGTACTAAGTCTCCGATCTGGAAAGTATTACTCTTAATTTGTCTATCATGCCAAGATTTTTCTCGTGCCTTCTGCACTTTCTGGTGAAAGCCTGCGATGAATCTATCTTCCTCTAGGGAAAGCAACTGTGCTAGCCTTTCATTCATCGTGTCTGTATCAGCCATTCCGGTGATCTGAGCAATTATTAAACTGGGAATAATATACTCCATAGGCATAACAGCCTCATGTCCATACACCAAGCTGAAAGGTGTGTGTCCTGTAAGCTTCTTGCATGTAGTCCTGTAATCCCATAATACAGCATTAACCCTTAGGTCCCAATCATTTATTTGACTGTTGTAGATCTTCGTAAGGGCATTTTCTAGAATCTTGTTAAAGGCCTCCACCGTACCATTAGCTTGTGGATGGTAGGGAGTGCTCTTGTAGTGCTGTATCTGGAATTCTTTTGTCAAGGCTTCAATGGTGCGGTTCAAGAAATGTGTGCCTTGATCACTCATCAAAATTACTGGGCATCCAAATCTATTGATGATGTTCTCGAAAAGGAACTCTGCGGCTGTAGCAGCATCACAATTTCTTACTACTTTGGCCTCTTCCCACTTGGTGAGATACTCTGTTCCAGTGATGATATATCTCGCACCAGTCCGTTTTCCTGGTGGGTTGATAGGACCCACAAAGTCTATAGCCCACTTGTCAAATGCGCATAGCGTAATCTGTGGTTGTAGCAGAATTTCATCGCATCGCAAAGTTTTTCCTACCCTCTGGCAGATATCGCAGCATCTGCAAAAGTACTTAGTGTCTTTGTGCAACGTAGGCCACCATAACCCTACGGCTAGGATTTTCTGTGCAGTCGGCTTTCCTGCGAAATGACCTCCTACGGTACCTGAATGTGCCTCTCTGATAATAGCCTCTTTTTCATGTGACATCAAACATCTACGCAAGAATTCATCCGGACCTAGCTTGTATAGGTGTCCTGCGATCAGAGTGAAGTCTGCTGCTTTAACAACCAACTGCTTCTTTTGATGCTTAGTGAACTCGGCTAGTGTGCATCCTGTAGTGAGAAATTGAATGATATCAGCATAGTAGTCATCTGTGATCTAGATAAAAAACAACTGCGCATCAGGAAAATTGTCCTCTAGGTTACTGGGCTCTTCTCTTGAATCTATCTGCAATAGATGGTCAGGTCCAGCATTTAATTTTCCTAGTTTCACAATGATTTCAAAATCATACTCCTGGAATAAGAGTAACCATATACAGATTCTCCCCCCTAACATTGGATTATTAACCAGATACTTTAATGCAGAATGGTCAGTAAACATCTTGAACGAGGCACCCAACAGGTAGTGCCTGAACTTCTGTAGATAATACACCATAGCTAAGCCTTCTCTTTCGGTCGTGGTGTAGTTCTTTTCTGCTGTTGATAGCTTTCTGCTGGAGTATGCGATAGGGTGATCGAGACCTCCTTCTCCTGGCTGCATTAAAACAACCCCTAGTGTGATGCTAGATGCATCCACATGTACGCGATGCCAGATGCATCCACATGTACATGAAACGGCTTAATCCAGTCTGGAAATACTAAGATGGGCACTGTGACCATCTTCTCTTTAAGTATGTCTAGGCTCTGCTAACATTCCTCATTCCATAGAAACTTTACATCTTTCTTTAACAGTTTTTCCATTGGCGCTGTAATCTTTGCGTAGCCCTTGATGAATTTTCTGTAGTACCCGGTATGACCAAGTACTGTTCTCAGTTGTTTGACTAAGTTGGGTGCTGGAAGATTGGAGATGATGGCGATCTTTGCAGGATCTACCATCAAGCCTTACCTGCAAACAATGTGACCCAACAAAATACCAAATGATGCACAGAATATACATTTTTTCCAGTTTAGAGAAATCTGGTACTGCCTACATTTCTCTAACATCAGTCTTAAATCACCTATGTGCTTGTCAATTAGTCCGAATATAGTCCAATCATCAAAATAAACTTCTAGGAATTTATGGATGTATTCTTTAAATATAGCAACTACTACTCTAGAAAAGATAGTTGGTGCATTCTTAAGACCAAAGGGGATTACCGTATACTGAAATGAACCCCATTCTGTTGCAAAAGTGGTCTTAGATCGGTCTTCTGGGTGGATTCTGATCTGGTGATAGCCTGAAAAGCCATCAGTGAAGGAGTAGACCTCCTGTCCTCCCACGTTGTCTAACACTTCATCAATGAATGGTGTCAGAAATGGATCATGAAGTGATGCATCGTTGAGTTTACGCAGATCGACACAGATC
Source organism: Pseudotsuga menziesii (assembly GCA_001517045.1). Taxonomy (NCBI): domain Eukaryota; kingdom Viridiplantae; phylum Streptophyta; class Pinopsida; order Pinales; family Pinaceae; genus Pseudotsuga; species Pseudotsuga menziesii. Next base: position 207,972 of record LPNX010592833.1, on the reverse strand, counting down.
CTGATGTCTCCTTTGGTTTTCTTCTCTTGTACGACCATGGGACTAACCCATTCGCTTTCTTCCACAGGCTCAATGATGCCTGCTGCTAGCATCTTATCGATCTCATCCTTAACTTTTTCTTTATAGCGCAGATTCAATCGATATGGATGCTGCTTAAATGGTCTGGCATCCTCCTTCAATGGTATCCTCATTACTCCTAGGTCTCCAACTATTCCCTTCATCTCTGTGAACTTGGTGGGAAATAGGTACTGATAGTCATGCAGCAAGTCTGCAATCTGTCCGACTGTTTCATCGTTCCAATAGTCTCCAATAGAGGCAAACTTTGGTTTAGTGTCTGTGCCAATGTTGATATTTTTTGGTCCATCAACATCGCGAGTCGCTTCTGACTCCGGAATGTTGATGTTGCGAGGATCTTCATCCTCATCTATTGGTTCTGCTTCCAAGTTATAGCACTCTAGTTCATCTACTAACTGGGTGGTCCACTCAGGCTGAGTATGTACTGATAGGGTACAATCCTCAAATATCTTACTCTTTATTATATCTAGGGCCTGTTCAACACTTGGATACTCAGATTCAAAAATGAAGGTGAGTAGAAAGCTGTCTATCATAAGTGACCATGTAGTCGTTCCCTTGCGCAGGTCAGTCTCTGTGTACCAGTTCCTTAGAACTGTGTCCAAAGTGTGAATGAATCGGTGAACCCATTCATCCTCGGGAATGTCCGACCAATTCTGTTCGCATGTTTGAATATGTGACCTGGGGTCACATTCTCCTGTGTATTTCTGCTGGACATACTCTCTGTCGGTAGAGAATCTGATCTCCATCAATCTCTTAGTGTCATCCCATGATGCAATATTATCTTTATGCGCATACCACCATATTGCAGGTGTGGCTTGTACTGCAAGGTCCATAGCTGTGGTCCTTTGTTCATGAGGAATCTGTTGCTCAAACTGCGTGAAAAAGTCCTGGATATCTGTTAGACCATAAAATGATGGGATCTCGTTGATCTCTGTGCCAATCCATCGCAGTGACTTAGTCATGTACGCACATCTGCATGCCGAGACTTTGTAAAGTCTGTTATGCCAGTTCTCTAGACCAACATCCGAATCCGATGTGCATGAGCTGTCGTATCGCTAACTAATGTTCCCTTCTGCGGTTGGGTTGATGTAGTCGCTCTGGTTTGCAGTCATCTGATAGAGACTATCCACATTACGTGCCTCTTCCTCTGCACGGATAGGTTCAATGTATCTAGGACCTTGAAGGGGATCTAATGGTGTGATGACCCAGATCTGCGCATCCTCAAAGGTCATTTGTCTCCTCTTTAAGTCGATAATGGCCATGTTACCAATCACCCAATCAATGCCTAGCAATGATGGATATGGTCTACTATCGCCAATGATTTCTATAACTTCAAAGTCCGCAAATCTATGAACTCCGTCAATGTCAACTGGCACATGTGGTAATCGACCCAATGGTGATACTTTCTGCTAATTAGTTAATCTCAGATGGATAGGCGATCTGACTAGCTGAGGGCTACCCATATGTTCCCATGTCTATTTAGTCAGAACATTTACCTATGATCCTAGATCTAGGATCACCTCATCCATTTCAAATTCTCCAATCTATGCTGTGAGCTTCACCTCTCTTCCTGTTCTCGTATGGCCCATAATACTATGAACAGCGCACTGTGCACTGCTCAAGAGAGAAGGCTGCTGACATTGATCTATGATGCGCTGAAGCTCTCCGATAACTTTTTCATTTCTGAAGAGTTTCAAGAAACTGTGCAGGAAGAATTGTATGCATCCTATCGAGTCACTCTCATCGCATCTTCCCGATGTGGTAGCCTGCGGTATCTGTTCAGGGCTAACGCCACAAGGTGCTTAATGTGGTATGCCCCTAGACGGTGGTACCTACGATCCTGATTGCATAGGATCATCAAAGGAAGTCTTAGCTTCCTGAAATGTCTGTTTATTCTTCTGTAGGTCAAGTGGTGATGCTTTGTTAGCAGCTCTGCGCACCCACTCCTGACCTGTATTGTCACGTCCCCGTCCCTCAACCGGTGAAGAGGATGCGACGAGCACATCAAATACAACCGGGCAAAACACCCCATGAACATAAACATAATTCAAATGCTGAAATTGAAACTTACAAGCATACACAGATGCATTTATCTTCAATCATACAGCGGAAGCACACATACTCATAAACCAGCATTCAACAAGATCATTATAGTTCATTTAACATCAATATAAATTGCAGAGATGAAATATAGACAGCAGACTCATATTTTGATGGAGAATTCACCCGCAACCAGCTACGTAGCTGCAACGTTCCACCCAACCATAGGCCAGCTTGCTCATCAATCTCTCAGCAACGCTGCCACCCCCGAGCTGGGCATGATTCCTCCGGAATAAGGGTCAATTGCAGGCTTAGACATAGCCAAGGGGACACATAACAGCCAAACCAACACTGCTGGGTTTCACAGGCTTTCAACAGACAAGCCAAACCAGCACAGTCCAAGGTTCAACCACTGCATACCAGCAGCCAAACAACTTCATTCACTGCCCTGTGAAGAAGCAAAACAACCGGTGACAGTCCCAAATGAAAGGTAAGACATAGCTCCAGCCTATAAGGCAACTCAGAGTAGGTTTTGGCCCTAACGTGGCCAAAACAACTCAACAACAGCACCCAAACGAGGGTATATCAGCAGCCACAACACACTATGAAGGATAACAACAGTCCACCGTCCCAAAACATGGAAATTCAGCCAACAGCACACACAATTCCTCAATAGAATGGTTGGGAAACATCACACAGTCCCAACAAAGGAGAAGAACAACTCCCAGCGTGGACAGACAAGGGAAATTCAACCCACGAATTAGCAATCCACAGTGGTCCAAAATGAAATTGGAACCCACAGCCGACAAAACTCATGGGGAAGACAACAGCCCCAACACAAACAGCAATCACGGCTCTCTACATGGGAAAAACGACCCAAACATCTTGTGCATAAGGAAAAACTCGCACCCAACAGAAAACTGTACGGGAAAGACATACCCAATTTTCTGCGTGAGGATTCCAACAGTAGAGGCCCTGCGTGAGGAGAAAACAACTCCGATTTTGCCCGTGGATGAACAAAGCAACAACAAGGACGTGAATTACAGTGCGTGGGTGCTTTAGCAACTCGTGGAGCCCCAGAAAATGTCTGCGTGAGACTAAAATCACCCAGAGCCTGTGCGTGAGAAACCAATCAGACCAAAATCGTGGTGAGTGAGTGAACAGACCAGGGAGGAGTGCATGAGGGAGAAGAATGGACAGACATGGGTGGAGTGGGCAAGTGGGTAAGGCTGACAGTCTACCACAACCACCACCACTTCAGCAATAACTCCCCCAACCACCAGTTGAAGCATTAAAGAGGTTGACAAAAACATGGGTTTTTCCCCCATAACCAAGGTTTGATATCCCCCACCCGTTATCCTTTGGAACCATGCCCTTTTCATTCAACGTTGCACCGCTATAGCTAGTTGTGGTTTATTTTAATTGATGTGCGTGTTTACATGATGCCGAATTATATTGTGCCGAATAGCACGAGATACCACCGGCAACTATTCCCATTGCCGGAACATACACAACCAAATCGATGGTGGGGCTTTTGCCATTAGCTCCTCACCATGATTAATTACATTTTACACATCATGCAAACGGGGTTGAAACCGGGGACATGACATTACCCTCCCCCTTGGAATAACACCGTCCTCGGTGTTCCATTACATATATACAATACATATACAATTGCACATCAAAAATTCAAAATTGCAGATCTATACCACATTCAATCATTTACTTTGAACGTTCAAGACCAAGCCTCTCGGCTTCCATGGACTTTTCCTGCTGGCTCTCAACTTCTGGCTGATCCCAAAGTTTTGGAACTTTGCGGCTATTGCCTTCATCATGTTCCCTCATTGGACAGTCCCGGCGTAAATGATGTCCTCCGCATCTCCAGCATCTCACTGGCTGCTTCATCATTACCTGCTCAATTTCCTTTGAGTCTTCATGCCTGGACCGTTTCTTATCAGGTCGCTTGGGCAATTGTCCCATTGCTGATCCACCTTCCTTTCCTTTGTCGATTGCTCCCAGAAGGCTTTTCACCTCCCTTTGCAAACCAATAGAGTCTTGCAAAATCTGGTGGTTCATTTCACTCTGCCTTCTCTGTATCTTGAGCATCTCCCCAAGATTCTCTTGGGTCTTAGCAAGCACTCGAAGGAGACTTCCAGCCAAGTCCAATAACTTTTGATCTGCTGCCATAATCAATGTGCACCACCTGGTTTCACTTTTCTCACCTGTGGAATGCACCATTGAAATTCTATCAGACCAAGCATAATATAGATATCAAAACCAGTTAGTTAATTACCCAATTGGCATGACAGTTCAAGTTCCATTAAGGAAACTTTCATATTATTCATGCCTTCCCCAACAGGCACATGAGCTCATTCATGTCCATTCTTGGGCAGGGAATTAACTATCCCAGCATTCACAAATTTACTTTAAGCAAACACACACATTTCATTCTCAATCATACATGCATTCAACAATCCTTTGTTTTCACAATGCATAAACATATATATACATATATTTATATATATATAATTCAAAAGGAAAGAGAGAGCAGTAAGAGTTTTTCCCCTCTTTGTTTTGTTCCATCCTGGAACCCTCGCCATCGCAGTGGCTTTTCATGCTCTTAGCCTCTTTCACTTCACCGTGAATGCTGGACCAATCTCTCTTGGTCATGACACTTAGTGTCTTTGGTCTATTCTAGACCTCTAAACCATGGAGTCTCTCCACATGGTTTGTTTCAATTGCTAGGACTCCCTCGTCTTACTAGCACCTTTTTCATTACTACTCAATCTGAGCTTTCCAGGACAGTCACATGTCCTCAGGCACCCCTAGGATGCTCTCATAGTCCTCGCTCCCAGCGATACCTATATCCAACATTGAATAGATTCAAATGTTTAGTTTATTCTCATTAGTTTTCATCTCTAGCACAAGAGCTTAAAACATCATATCCAAATCATATACACATGTATTTTCATAAGCAAGACAATCCAATACTTATCTGTATGGTACGTTTCCTCGTTCGCCCATAGGATCCTGCTTGGCTTTGCAAGCCTTGGGATCGCCTATGGACTCAGATGTTAGGTCAGCACGCAGGCTTCTCCTCAACATCGAATAATTAATGTCCAACCAGTACATAACCATGTCAACTGGGCTTGGATCTTTAACACGACCATTTCTAGGTCTAGGATCTACTATGGATCCTCCAGGCATATCACAGCCCAACATACACTTATATCAACCATGCACTTATATCAACAACACACTTATATCAACAATACACTTATACCAACATACACTTATATCAACCATTTACCTTTACCTTTAGCCTGTCAACACAAGCAACACAAGCAATACAAGCAAACTCATCAACATCATTGCTTCGAAAACTGTATTCACATTTCATATCATTCACTATCAAATATTGAGACACCAGGAGTGCGTCCACTCCCCAGAGTGTAATCAATATTGAAAACCCTTTCATGACTCGACATCGGAAAAGTGTGCACTCTCTTCCGGTGTGTGCCATGTAGGCCCTATGCATACTCAAGCAATCGGTTATCATGGAAATAAATCAAAACATGTTCTGCATATGGAATTTAAAAATTAAACATGCATATTCTTAAAAAAGGTCACAGAACACTTATCCATTTTCCATCGCAGCATGCCTTTGTATCTGTTAGGCACCGTCAAGGAACTGGGAAAATTGAATGCTAAGCTGGTGAGCTCGCTGTAGAGCTAGGAACACCTACACCAGAACTAGCCTGACTTCTATAACACCCACACACACCCAGCACAAGAAATCAGTCCTTTCTCTGCTACAAAGTCCCTCAGGCCCTGCATTCCCTTCTAGTGCTATCCCGGGGTTGTGGAGAAGAAATCCATCCCTCTAGCTCTGTCTGTGTGGTCTCCAATCACCAGGTTTAAGCAAACCAAGCCCCATCCCTGCTTCCTGTTTACGTTTCATATCCACACATGTCCCACTGACATAATCCAAACCGTCTCACTCATGTTATCACCAAACATGCAGTGCAGATGAGACATTTTCAAAATGTCTAATGGAGTTTCACCCGAACCCCATGAGGGAAAACCTTCCCATGAAGCTTGGCTCTTGTAGGTCATCACACATGATCTTCCTGCAATGTGTACTCCTGACACATTCATTAAATAGCCAAACAGTTAATCATCACCTGATACCACAATCCAATTGATCGTTTCATAACCAAGCAATGACATTAGCAATCAAATTCAATAAGAATTTGCGATTCTATCTATTACATAAATTGACTTGCTCAATTGTGGGTTTCTTGTAAGCAACATTACTATGCCCATTATAATTTTTATGCTTAGTATCATAACATGAATACCCACTTACCATGTGTCCCTCCTGACACAATTTCACACAAGCCATCAATGATTAGTAGTCGTTAGTACCTCTTAAATCCGAAATCCACAATTCGAACTTAACAACGCGTACCAACTAATTTTCACAACCATGAGACTTCTTCTCATAAATGGTAGATTTTGGCAGTGGTCAGGAACTTACCTCTCACTGTCATGTTTGAAAGAATCTACCTGAAACATGAATTTCAACCAACCAAACACAATCTTGTGCAAGCCAATGATGACTATAAGTGGTCAGCATTTTCTTAAATTTGAAATTCATAACGCAAATCTAACAAGCTCTTTTACACGGTAAATTCCAGCATTGGTCAGGGTCTTACCTCTCAATGCCGTTCTCAGAATAATCTACCTGAAATATAAGCTTTAATCAACCAAACACAAGCTTATGCGAGCCAACAATGGCTAGTGGTTGTCAGCAATTTCTCAAATCCGAAATTCACAATTCGAATCCTAACAACCTATTATGCATATCATATGGTAGATTCAGGCATTGGTCAGGACCTTACCTCTCAATGTCGTGCTTGAATAATCTACCTGAAACATAAGCTTCAAACATCCAAACACAAGCTTATGCAAGCCAATAGTGACTAGTGGTTGTCAGCAATATTTGAAATTCACAATTCAAATTCTAACAAGCTCTTTCACATGGTAGATTCCAGCATTGGTCAGGGTCTTACCTTTCAATGCCATTCTCGAAAGAATCTACCTGAAACATGAGATTCCATCAACCAAACACTTGGTAAGTCTGGATGCATATGCTATCTCATTCCTACAACCGTCACTGAAGCATCTTCAGAATTTATAAAATTCAAATACTTCAAAGGTTAGTCACATCAGTGTTCTCAAAGCTCATTTACTTCATGCAAGCATTATCATACTAACATTGCAAGGTATAGTCATATCATCCATGCAATTAAATGAAAGTTTAGATACCCTTACTTCACAGGCGTATCATTCATACCACCTTGCTCTTCAATAGAGCATTTCTGGCAGCCAATTGATCATGACTATCCTGCATTCATAACAGCCTTCGAAATAGTTCCAAAATTATCATTAATTCATCATTTCAGCCATTAGTTCTCCATAGTATCACATGCATTCATCTCAATGCATTCATGCAATGCATCACAACATTTGCATCTTTACTTAGGCAATCAGTCATTCACACCCAACAAGGTTCACAAAATCTTTTCAATCCATGTCCATTCAACGCTACCTTGCATTGATTCAGGAATACTATGCATTCAACCATACCATGGCCTAACCATGACTACCTCATACAGGATGCATTACTATAATCAATATCATTAACATATATAGGAATAAAACCTTTCTACATTCCAACATTCACATGGTATGAGGTCTCTTACCTAGACCAATCCATGGAATCTGTCATAAGCAAACTCTTACCTGCATGGGTCTTACTTACACCCCTTTCCATGACCAATTTGGTTGGTCCTTGCAGGAGATTTGCAGAATTTGCTCACCAACTTTTGTCATGGACTTGTTGCCTTATCCCTTTTCCAGGGGGTTGCTGGTCACATTCCTCAGCATCAGCAACATATTCGTCCGGTCCATGTCATCGTTGGTTTTTCCACTAATGCCAGCATCAAAACAATGATTATCATCAGTGGTTCATTATAATATATAAAATTTCCAATGTTCTTATCAACATGAAATATCCTATGCATGCAATACATAGTCTCCTACATTTCAGCTATATACTTAGGAAATGTAGTTATGATTAGAAAGACAGGGTCTAATGAAAACTTCCCTTTCAAACCCCTCCTCTTCTCGTGGAATTCCTTTTCCACACAGCAGCTGGTTGGATTCATAGTCCTTGCTGCCCTTGGGCATGCAACTATCCAGCTTTGTCCATTTGATAACAACGGCCATCATTAGCATTTTTCTGCTCCATGCTTAGATTTTGGTCACTTATCCTCATTCCTTGCTGGATAAGCCTTCCAACGCCTGTTCACACGCGTCATTCTGACCTCGGATGTGAAAACCACACCCCTTCTAAGAATGAAGACTTTAAGCAAACCTTTGCATTTTACACATAGCTGCATTTTGGCCGAGAATGTTATCTTCAACCACCACACTTCCATTGCATCATTCATATTTTATGAATTTTGGGTTTTACTCAATTTCCCAACATAGAATGACTGTCTCAAGGGACGACGAGGGTCAAGGGGGCTTACCCCTCGTTTTTTTTTTTGTTTTGTAAATTATTGTTTTTCACGCAATTTGGCGCATTAGATCGCTGCCTCTTTTCTCATTTTCAGCCCCTGAAAATTCTCTGAAAACAGCTCAAAATTTCACTGAGAAACAATTGAAATCGGCTCCTGGAACCATTGTTCCTTCCACAGAATCGGCTCTTCCACCATTCTCCCTTCTGCCAAATCGGCCCTTCCACCATTCTCCCTTCCACCGAATCGGCTCTCTAACCAATCTGCCAGTCGCAACGTCGGCTCCCACATCAATCTCCCAGCCGCAACGTCGGCTCCTTTCCCATTCCTTCCTCCGCCGAACCGGCTCCTCGGAAACTCTCAGCCTTCCGCAACTGCGGCTCCTTGGAAGCTTCAATCCTTCCGACGTCCGCTCTTCCTTGGACGAACTTTCCTCATCGGGCGTCGGCTGAATCTCGAAACATCGGGCGTCAGACCATTCTCCGTTCCGATCGTTCCGACACTTAGCCAAATTTTCGATCTCCCTTTGGCGTCGGCGATCGGACAATTCTTGGATTGGACGCGGGATTGCTCCGCCATCCGCAACGGCGGACATTTTACTTTTCCAAGTCTTCCGCAATGGCGGAAGTTCACTTCCTTCAACGGCCCGACTGTTCCATACTTAGCCGAATTTTCGAAATCTTTCTGTGGCGTCGGCGATCGGATGGATCTTCAAACTCTCCGCGGCGTCGACGATCGGGCGGATCTTCGAACTCTCCGCGGCGTCGACGATCGGACGGTTCTCGAATCGGACGCGAGATCACTCCGCCACCCGCAACGTCGAAGGTTAACTCTGTGAACTCGTCCGCAACGGTTGGACGGGAAACTTCACCCACTCGTCCGCAACGGCGGACGTTGACTTTGTCAGTCCCTCCGCAACGGCGGAATTCCACTTCCTTTAGTGGTCCGACCTCTCAAAACTTAGACCGAAAATTTTCTTCAAAGTTTCCCCTTCGTCGGAGATCGGCTCCATTGCTACGTCGGCGGTCTAACCCTTTTGCCAGCCGCAATGGCGGACTGTTAAATGCCAAATCCTTCCGCCACAGCGGAAGTCCTTCTACTATACCCTCCGATGACCCAACTATTCAAGCACTTGGGCGATTTTCTTGAAGTTTCCAGTCTAATTTCTGCTGGGCAAAAAGAAGTTCTGCATCTGCTGAACAGAGAAGGTAATTCTACCTTCTGTCACTGCACCTTCTTGGCCCATAGAGGCCCATTGCTGCAACCTTGGCTCTAATACCATATTGTCACGTCCCCGTCCCTCAACCGGCGAAGAGGACGCAACCAACACGACCAACACAGCCGGGAAAAATGCCCCATGAACATAAACAGAATTCATATGCTGAAATCAAGCATACACAGATGCATTTATCTTCAATCATACAGCGGAAGCAACACAAACACATTCCAGCATTCGAACATCAATATAAATTACATAGATGCAGTGAACAGCAGCACTTATCTTTTGATGATGAATTCATCCGCAACCAGCTACGTCGCTGCAACGTTCCACCCAACCATAGGCCAGCATGC
>LPNX010592833.1:164547-197148 GCA_001517045.1 Pseudotsuga menziesii | reverse complement strand
CCCAGAAAATGTCTGCGTGAGACTAAAATCGCCCCGAGCCTGTGCATGAGAAGCCAACAGACCAAAAATCGTGGTGAGAGTGTAAACTGTCCAGGGAAGAGTGCATGAGGGAGAAGAATGGGCAGACATGGGTGGAGTGGGCAATTGGGTAAGGCTGACAGCCTCCCACAACCACCACCACCACTTCAGCAATAACTCCCCCAACCACCAGCTGAAGCATTAAAGAGGTTGACAAGGTTGGATGAGGCAAAGGTGACAAACAACAAAGGTGGCAAAACCACAAGGTAATAAAACATGGGTTTTTCCCCCATAAACCAAGGTTTGACATTCCCCACCCCTTATCCTTTGGAACCATGCCCTTTTCATTCAACGTTGCACTGCCGTAGCTGGTTGTGGTTTACTTTAATTGATGTGCGGGTTTACATGATGCCAAATTAAAATGTGCCGGATAGCACGACATACCATTGGCAATTATCCCCATTGCCGAAACATACACAGCCAAATCGATGGTGGGGCTTTTGCCTTGGCTCCTCACCACGATTAATTACAATATATACATCATGCAAACGGGGTCGAAACCGGGGACATGACACCTGTGAGCATCACTCTATGCAAGGAATGATAAGTTGACTATTCAAAACCATGAGAAATTGGTCAATTGTGACTATACTCATGGGATATGGGCCATAGATTAATGGTTTACGTTATGCAGATAATCCCAAAAATGATATATCATATTTATTTTAGTATTTAAGCTATAGTGGTAGCAAAGAGATAATTTTATATTCTAAGTTAGGGTTAATGGACCTTTGTAATAAACCAACTTTTTTTATTCTTGTTTTTATTGCATAACCATGGTTTTCTTTAGAGTTAGTTATGACAATATTTGTTGTATCACCATAGTTTTTCTCTAAAGTTATGGCAATAGTTCATTATATTACCATAGTTTTTCTTTAAAGTTAGTTATGTCAATATTAGTTATGGTGTAGATATTCCAAAGAGTTATCCTCTTTTATTATTCTCAATAGGAAGTAGCATCAGTAATCCACCATCTCTTTAGTCTCTAATGAATTTTATTAATATCTAACGTTACCATATGAAGCCCCTCTCTCTCTTCATGTTAACTTGTAAAATAAGTACCTTATTATAGCCTTATTCTTCAATGTGGAATATTGGCCTCTAAAAGAAGGATAGGGTGGAGCATATTACTTTTAAATTTGAAATTATGTATTATAAAATGCTTCTAGATCTCCTCAAATTTCCTATAAATCTCCCTAGGAACCCTATAACCCCATACTTCACACCATACATAATCACTCATATAACGAGCATGTTAAAATGATATTTATTTTATCACATAACCAAAATTTCAAAACTATAAAAGCTCTCTAATCTCCATTAATCATTTTTTGAAAACATGTAAAGGGGATTATTCCAAAATAAGTTATCATATATATATATAAACCACCAAATATCCCAATCACATTATGAGAAATTACAATACTATTACCTTACCTTTAATTTGATATAGATCCTTGAGTCTAGTATGTTTGAGGCCACGCTAATATGATATGTATTCAACACCCAACATTTTCAAGAGTTATTTTGCCTCTTCACAACTATAGAGGAGGACATTATCACTTGGATGTACCTTATCTTTCAATAACCTACAATTAGTGGACAACATAAATGTACATTGTCATCACACATGCATGGACTTCCTTTCCATTATTGACTATGTGACAGGAATCATTAAAAATATAGAGGACTTAATGGTCAGTTATCTCAATAATGTCAAGAAACATCTGTTTTACATGCCATACATTGCTTTAAAGTTGCACAGTAACATTGTTGCCCCAATTGAGTAGACCTAGAATGGAATACCAAGGATGACAAATTTTCAATGGGGTAGACTTTGTTGAGTATGACCTAAAATTGTTTTCAATTAACTAAGAGTTTGTCTTCCTCCAACATAAGGAAACAGGCCAATAGCCAAAGACCTAGATGCATCTCATGGGAGTGGATGTATGCCTTGGTATAGACCACCAGCAAGTTATATTAGGTGTCCAAGTTTTGTTTACACACAATGATGTAGCTACACATGGGGGTCTTGAGATTGTATCAACAAAGGCTAAGCCAATAGCCTTGTTTATTGTATGATTTTCCCTACTTTGGAAAAAAAATTAAAAATTGCAAACTTTACAAATTCTTATCTTCATAGTGTTTTAAGCCTTGTCCAACTTGAAGTTTCATTCTAAAGCTCATAACAGTTTGTTCTTATTTTCACGATATTTATTTTCTTATTTTAACTACTAATAATAAAGAGATAGTTTCCATCTTCTCAGTTAAGGTTAATGGTCTCTTTGTAATAAACCAACCCTTTCTTATTCTCAATCTTTCTTATTCTCAATCTCATTGTAACACCATATTTTTTCTTCAAAGTTAGGTAAAGCAATATTATCAATATCAATAATATTGATATTCTAAAAAGCATTCTCCTTTACTATCCCTAATAATAGAACCAATAAGCATCGCTAATCTACCCTCTCTAAAATGCCGTCCACTGTAAATTTGAGCACATAGATTTGTAGACAAATACACAACTCACAAAGTGGATCTCACAATTTACTCAGCAATTGAAGAATGAAACAATGCAAAAAATGGCTTGCAGCTATGAATGCTTTCATTAATCAAAAAGTAATCCAATGATAATTACAATGAAGTAAAATGGCTTTAATAGCCACAAGCAATTCGAATCCACATGAGGAAGTTTGAATTGATTAGACTCTACTTGACTGTAGGTAACCAAGACCTTGTCTAAATCACTATTGGAGGACTCAGTAGTTAACTGACCTTGTCTAAACCATAACCGGAGTTCATCGAAGCTCTAAAACACAACTCAAATGTTACATTCAGTGTTGACTAAGGTTAACTGACTGTGGTAGGTGAGAAATGCGCCCCACATGTGTGCAGTCAAGTGAACCTAGCGCTAACTGAATGTAGAGGACTATAACTGAATGTAACTGACTCCTAACTTAGCTTGACTAGTCATTAACTGAAGTGAGCTGACCTTGGTTGGTTTGGGCACTCCCAGTGGCTTCCTAAATTTTAGGAATTGGTCTAGGAGGCTCCTAAACTGATGCAATCAAGTGCAATCAATGGCAGTGAGCCTCAATTAGTGTTCCCCACACTTTAGTAACTGAAACATGTGCCCCAATTAGGTCAAGTGGACCCAATGGTGTTAATGACTATAAATAGACTAGATGGACTCCCAATTTAGACATGACTCCCAATTTAGACATATGACCAAATTTGGACAAGGGAGGATTAATAATCTTAACATCCACTAATATATGAAATATCTTCCTTCATATTAAAAAACGTGTATAATCTCTTTATTCTATGGTGTCTTCTACTAATGTATAAAGCTACTATATGAAGTCTATTCCTTCATGTTAGAAAACTTGTATAATAAGTACCTTATGATAGCATTACCCTCTATAGTGGAAGATCCACTTCTAACCAAAGACTAAGAAAGGGATTATTATATTTAATTATGAGATTTTGTATTATAACACTTTTGGATGTGGTTAATTTTCTTTCAAATTTTAATTACTAAGATAACAAATTTTTTTTTTTTAAATCAAAAAAATAAAAAAGGACTTATTATACTTAATTATGAGATTGTATATTATAAAACACTTTTAGATATAGTTAATTTTTTTTCAATTTTTAATTACGAAAATAACAATACATTTAAAAAAAATCCAAAACCAAAATTTCAAGAAAAGACTTTCCAATTTTCATTACTTCTTTTTTTAAAACTAAAGTACCAATTTAACTTATACTAGATATAAATTCTAATTTTTATATAAAGGAACTTTTCCACATTATAATTATCGTAAGTAAAATTTGAATTGTATACATATCAAAAAAAACATACATTTAATTTTAAATTATTATTTTTCATTAAAAACAACTTGTAATATTTATATTAAAGATATTGTATTCATCATATGCTATAAAGCATGTCAACCAAAAACATACATTTAATTTTAAATTATTTTTTTCATGAAAAACAAATTGTAATATTTATATTAAAAATATTGTATTCTTCATATGCTATAAAGCATGTCAACCCTTAAATTGTTTTTTTTCATGAAAAACAACTTGTAATATTTATATTAAAGATATTGCATTCTTCATATGCTATAAAGCATGTCAACCGTAAACTTTTGAAGCTATTTAAAAATAAATAAATAAATTTAAAAAAATATTAAATTTCATAAGAAATTCTACATGAAGCATATAGTCATTACCATTCTAAAAATTCTTTTGTGCTTCTTCAAGAAAAGACAAGTTTCTGCGGATTACGTCTTCAGTCTTATGATCAAGACACAAAATTCTATAAAAAGCATCGAGCTTCTCTATGGTTGTTCAACTTCTAATTTGCATTCAATCTGTTTTGTGATTACAAAATATGTTTATGTATATCATTTGTTATGAACCTAGTTTCTAAAATGCGCTTAGTTTTAAGATAAGTCCATATTTTCATAACTTTCTTTGGATTTTCTCTTTGTTTTCATAGATAACCGAGTCCCCTTTCTACAGTGTAACGAACCCCCTCTTTCGGCAAAGTATCCGTCTATGTGTTGTGTTCTCTAAACACATGCTTAAAATTGATTTCTTCAAAGGAGTTACTTATACGATTGGCTTCCTCAATGGAAGTGCTTAAAAACATATTGTGACACAAGATTTCTTTTCTCATCTATTTAATGACTATTTGAGAATCACCATAGATATTCAGTTTTATAATTTCATATTTCTTTGTTAATCTAAGAAGAAGCCATAGAGTTAATATCTCCGCGAAGTTGTTTGTGCCCATGCCCAATCCAACATTGTATGCTACAAACTCTTCCTTAGAGAAATAAATTATACCACTTGCCACATATAGTCCTCTCAAACCCTGTGCAACTCCATTGGTAGCAAACACCTGATTTTTTTCAAATTTATTGCTTAAGGGAAGAAAGTTAAATATTTTAAGCTCTGTACTGCACAAAAGAAATCAGTCACTTCTTTATCTTCAAACAAACTTTTGTTTCTAGCTAGCCAATTCTTATCTACTAAACATCCCAATTAATTTATGATCATATTACAATATTACTCCCTTATAGTTTTATATAGTTCTTTGGAATGATACACCCTTTTATTCAATATCACACTAATAATTGCATGAAGAGCATCGAAATGCTTACAACCCAGTACTGGGGAGATGTTGTCACATAACGTTATCTAATGTGACATATTTTAATAAAAACAAAAAATAAACAAAAACGAAAAATAAACATGTTGAATTAAAACAAATTTAGATGTGTTTTAATGAAAATTAAATTATATTGTGTTAATCCAATCATTATGACTTTTTTGAATTATTTTTATTTTTTAATTTTTACATATCAAGAAAAAAATACACCTCAAAAAATTAGATTTCTCTATACTTAATAAATCAAGATTTAAAATAAAACTATACTGATAATTTGTATAATTATGTAAATCTTGAATTATTCAAAATTATAATAATAATATATATATATTTATTAATAAAATGTTAAAAAATAAGTTTCCCATTTTATCCGCTTTAAATCCTCAAGAAAAAATTAATCTCTTGTATCTTGGCTGAAACGCTAACCTGAAATTTTCTATTAGATATGACTTGTACATTATCAACCAAATATAAATCTACATCTTACCCGCATAACCTTCCCCAATCAGTGGTCAAATTTGAAGGGCTGGTCTTAATTTTTTTTGGAAGGGCATGCAACTATCCAACTCTTCAAGGATGAAAGGTTATAAAAATAATTGCACTTCAATTGAAAATTGAAAATTAAGTTGGCCCTTCAATAAAAAAAAAGGTGAAAATAAAATATTGCCCTTCCAAATATTTATAATTTTAAAATATCAAACAAAAACTACATCAAACATTGTAAATTTTCAATAAAACCACAGAAAGATCAGGAGTCTCTATGACCCAACAGAGATTCAAACTAGCATGCTATCCACTGCATGTTTAATAATAATTTTGATAGTAGTAATGCACGCTATATATCGCTGGTTTCCCAGTATTTAACTCTCTGATACACAATGTGTATACAATTACCAAAGAGACACACCATAAACAAATATATACACACAATTATCTAATCTTCCCTACCTTTGACAGCACTCAACAAACATTACAGAGTTGTCATTATTGAACGCGTTACTTCCATTATATGATGGAGTCAAGATTGCGGCGCAACTCCTAAAATATTTTGGAACAGTGATTCCCATTCGTAGCTATTATTTTCTATTGAATGCATTTTTGTATATTTTGTTTGTTTTCAGATGAATTTATTGATACTTGATTTCACAACTGGGCGTGGAAGAGACGTTTTAGAAAAACAAAAGTGTTCTGATAACTCGGGAATCGGGGCATATTGTGAAAACTATATGTTGGAGATAACAATTTTGATCATAAAATATGAATAACCCGTATAAATTTTATTATAAAATTGACAATTTAAAAATAAATCAAATTATCCAAAGTATTAAAAGATATTATTTCATAAAGACTGAACAAACTCATTTCACAATTAAAAAAAGCATAAAAATAAAGAGATTGGTCTCAGGGTTGGAATTTCAAATAGCGTACACCCGTCAAAAATGCCGGTACCAGTTTCAAATAGCTATAGTGAAGCTTTTTGGCTTTAGCATCATCAGAATTAGAATGAGCACGCTTGCACAGCAGCACTCACTGAGCATTCCCCGCCTCCCTGAGATGCTTGCAAGCTGCAATCAATCCTCAGTTGAATTTTATTCTTTTGCGTATGTCTTACATCAAGCACTACGCGAACAACAACAAAAAGAAAAAATATTCTGATTTCTCTGTCGTACCTAAATGAACTACTCTTATCGTTCTTTGTATTGGATTGGGATTTCAAATTTCAATCACATTTGTCCGTTTTTTAGAAAATTCCGTGCTATTATTATGCATCTCAGGGAAGTCATAAATGCAGAGAGGGATCAATATGAAGTGGGGAATATTGATAGAGGCTTCAGGCCCTCAGGCCCGCGAGTCGGGATTGAGATTTCTATCCAATTTTTCCATGATGTCAAAAGAATAAACTAAAAAAATCCCATGCCCACCAATTTCAAGCCACCAAACATATTAATACATCGATTGTTATCCAAATACTTAATAGATCTGTATGCAGGGTCAAGATCGATATTAATTTTAGGAAACGAAGCAGCTAACCTGTACAAAGGAAGCAGCTAAGCAGCTTAATTTCATGCAGCTAAAAACAACCAAAAGAAAAATACCTGAAACTCAAAAAATGAAGCAACCAGCAGGTTCACTAATTGTTTCAAAAATTGAAGCAGCCTCAGGCTCACGTACAGGCTCAAAATCTTGAAAAAAATGTATAGGAGCCTGGAGGGTGCATTTAAATAGATTTTCTATAGCAGCAGACTGTGATAGAGGCTCAGGCTGGCGGGAAATTAAAATTTATTAACCCTGGCACATGGCTCTAGAAATCATGGAAGCAGATTCGCAGAAGCCTGAAGGTGTTACAATGCATGTAATTGAATAATTATCAGTCATTTCAGCCATGGATGTAGTTGAATAATTATTTCATTATGTCAATATAGTATGGTACTGGAGTCTGGGTATGGCCCGAGACCATCAATTCCGTGATTCAGTTAATTAAATTAGCTCGTCATATTTTATTTATGTTCATGATTTTTTAAAACTGATACTGTGAATCGTGATACACCGTTTCAGCTTACTGGACAGTGCTGACTCGCTGAGTGGATAGTAATAAGGCCGCCCGCCGGTTAAACTACCAGTACCCTGTACCAGTACTATCTTGTCTATTTCGCTCTTAAATGAAATCATGGAACCGATTTTTTTGCTGACCTTCCTGAATCCTGTCTTTTCTTGAACTTATTGAAGAATTGAATCGTTGATCTTTCCACTGTCCACAACTTCCGGGC
The DNA here is from genome assembly GCA_001517045.1 of Pseudotsuga menziesii. NCBI lineage: Eukaryota > Viridiplantae > Streptophyta > Pinopsida > Pinales > Pinaceae > Pseudotsuga > Pseudotsuga menziesii. The sequence goes on along the minus strand of LPNX010592833.1, from coordinate 189,117 downwards.
GACACCTTAAAAAAAATTGACGGGAAAATTTTAAGTTAGCCCTTCAGTTGAAATATTTAAATTAAGTTAGCACTTCACTGTGGAAGGGTGAAATAAAAAATTTAAATTTTTTTTGGCGGGTAAAATTTTAGTTGCATTTCTAGGACGGGCTAAACCCCTTTGGAAGGGCTGGGACGGGTTCAAATTTGACCGCTGCCCCAATACCAATTCGTGTAAAAAGAAATAAAAAATTTAAATTTTTTTTGGCGGGTAAAATTTTAGTTGCACTTCTAGGACGGGCTAAACCCCTTTGAAAGGGCTGGGACGGGTTCAAATTTGACCGCTGCCCCCAATACCAATTCGTCTAAAACTATATATACTATTGTCGCAAAGTGGATTTCGTCGATATTCCACTATTTGGAAAGTTAGTTGTTAGTGTCAATATGCTTGTTTGGTGTACGCCTGTTCCATGTGAGCAATGCTGTGTCGGGTATAATTGGGAAAGAACTTTCAATTCAGATTGGAATGTTGGATGTGAGATTTTATGAATCAATAGTGTTTTGGAATATTGGATTTGAGATTTTATGAATCAATAGTGTTTGGAGCGAATAATTATAGCAACTTTGTAGCTTTATAATTAATTTTAGTTTTAAAGTATTTTGTCGGAATATTAATAACTTTGCAATGAATCATTTTTAAAATATTTTAACTGTTTATAAATAATTTCATCTTTAAAGTTTATAACTAATTCAACATCGAATCACGTGTTTAGATTGGTACACATTAAATTACAACAAACACAATTAACACAATTAATTAGATATATTTGTATAAATATGATATATTTAAAAATATATATTATAAAGAAAAAGTTATCATATATTTTTTGCAAAAATAGTTATCATATATACGAAAAAAGTTATCATATATAATATACAGAAAAGGCCAAAAGAAGCTTGCACAGAAAGAGTGTGTATTTTTTGCACCGCTGGTAAAGTGGAGACAGAAAAACACTTCATTTTAGAGTGTGAAGGCTTTAAGGACAATAGGTACAGGTACACAAATGTCTTGGCGAATAAATCTTGGGATGATTTATTTAACGAAGGGACTGTGGAAAAGCTGGGGGCGCTCATCGTCAAGTTGAACAAACAAAGGATTGAATTGCAGAAAACAACGTGTGAGTTGGTCCATCCCATAGGTTATTCTTAGCCTCGCGGACGTTAAAATATTTCCTTCCTTCCTTCCTATATAAATTAAAAATGGATGAAGTTTATCACTAATTTAACAACGAATCACTTGTTTAGATTGGTACAAATTAAATTATAACAAACAAAATTATTAGATATATTTTATTAAATATGATATATTTCAAAATATATAATATATAAAAAATTATCATATATAAATTATAAATGGATGATTGTCATATATTAAGATAAAATTTAAGTTGTTTGTAATTGAATTGGTTGTCGGACTGCTACCCTTGGTTGATCGGCGTTACGATCGAGGTGTGCATGCACCAGATCTGTCGTTTTTGAGCTATCTGACAGAGGCTGACCCACTGTGAACTCTACAGGATGATTGCCATACATTAGATCAATGCAAGAACCAATGACGCCTAGAGAGGGAGCATCTGGGACCTCTTCATCAATCCCAACTAAACCAGCAAGAAGAAAACCAACGGAGCCCCATCGAAGTTTGTTAAGAGGATCGAAGATGTTCCTATCGTAGCCTTGCCTCTGGAGGATACCATCTGGTTTGCACTCTCTTTGGAAGATCAGACGTTGATAGGGAAGTTTACCGGTCGATGGCCATCCCCGAAAACCACCGAGAGCTGGGTACAGAGGATCTGGAGGCCCCTGATCTCTCAAAACATAGCTTCATACTCAATGGAATGAGGATACTTCTTATTTGATTCTAAATCAAAAATTGATAAGGACCTAATCCTTCGAAACGGTCCATACTTCATGGGTCCACAAGGTCTCTATCTGAATAGATGGACGTCGGATTTTGATCCAGAGGTAGATATTCCTAAAGTTGTCCTAGCCTGGGTGAGGCTACCATGCCTGCCAATGCACTGATGGAATCCATAATCACTAAAATCAATTAGGAACGTTCTGGGAATTTTTATCGACATGGCAAGTCCTAAAGACGAATATGCCTATGCCCAGATCTGCGTGGAGGTGGATCTCGAAGCTGGTTTACCAGAGGCTATCAAACTAACAGTAGGAACCTGGTACCATTTTCAAAATTTGGATTATGAACAACTACCTTTCAAGTGTGGAGGATGTCATGAATACGGGCATTTCCTCTGCAACTACCCTCGGAAACAAGAATGTCAGAACCCCAAATTTTTCGAAAAATTTAAATTTTTTAAATCCAGCTAGTTAACAAAAACAGTCAATTAAAATGTTTAGTTAGTTGTATGTGTTATGGAATTCATATCTGAATTATCTATTAGTTATGTTTAGAGATAGAACAGTTCTTTTCAGTTTACTGACTTGTTTTCTTTTTGCGACCACAAGGTGGGGCTGTCATGCAAAAACTGGGCTTACTTAGCTTTCGAGCTAATACAGAACGTTTTCCTATTTTTACAGACTACAGGTAAGAAGTTCAGTTGCAGCTTCTCGAAATTCTAAAGTGTTTAAAAAATACAAGTACGTCGCCAAAAATAGAAGTTCAGTAGGAAGATAAATGCTAAACAAATTTCAATGCTTACTGAGGTAATTCAATAACTATCCATCTTTCTAGTGGGAGTAACTTTATGGTTCTTAAAGATTACTGAACTATTCGATATTTATCATAGATGTCAAGTGTTAAAAGACCTCAATTAAACTCTTTACAAAAATAGAGTAGAAAAAGGCAGAGTTATAGAAATTACAGTTTACTTTCCAAGTGCACAAATACATTTACATCGTAATGTATAATAATAAGGGGTTTATGTATTACTGTTTCCATTTTCAACTTTTGAAGTTTAAGGGAGTTACAACTTTATTTCAAGCTGCTCTTTGGAAAGATATACTCAAGCTAGAGCACAATGTTCTATTTACACACTCACTGTTCCAAAACTAAAGTTTATCTTTAGTCAGATAGATAACCTGCTGTGATTTGGTTTTATTCTAGGCAACATTCATCAAAATAATCGTTATTATTTCCTTTTGTATTTACTTACCAAACTTTTACTATGTAGATAAATACAACAAGACCAAAGGGATTAACATTATTAACAAGATACTTGCCATAGTTGAATTCTACAACATCCTTAATATTGACCATTTATAAATTCTATAATTAAAAGGATATAGATGTTGGTTGAATACTTATGTAAGCATTATTCTTACTTACATATGTATTATTATCTTCCTTCTACAATAAAGTTACGAAAGTTATTCTTATTAAGGTTGTAATTTGTTGAAAAGAGAATAGTTATTCACCTGGATGGAGAGGTCATGAACAAGACCATAACATAATAAGTTTATGGATTTTAACTCCAAAGAAAATCTTAAAAACCTTTACTTCATTCATTCCAAGCTAGTATAAAAGTTAGGTCATGAGCTTATCACTCTTGATAAGGTATAACCTTTGATCAACTGTTTTATTAAGTAAATAAATAACATGTTTTGAAGTTCTAGATTGTAGTGTCAACTACACCCACGATGAACATAAGGTTATATCTCGATTGCATTGCATGAATGATGATATACCTTAATGTATTATAATGAATTGCTATAATCTTACATCGGTGGTAAGCTCTATGGTATAGTTTACATGTTAACAAATTTCTTGTTATTATGCTCCAATGATAGGTTGACTTCGGCTGGGACTATAGTATAACCTTCGAGACAGCCAAATGATTGAAAAAATTGTTCCTTGTGATTTGCTCATCGATAACCATGGAAAAATACCCACCATGAACAAATAAATTGCATGGATACATGTCTTCGTTTTGGCCAAGCATCGCAGGGTTAAAAGGACCATCTCCAACCCTAGCTCGTTAGTCTTCCCTCGCCTTTAGGCACTCGTCAATCCTCTGCGAAATAATCGACTGCTCGGTCACCTGAATAGTGCTGCTACTGTCCTTGACTTAATCCTCCCTGGTTAGCTTGCCCAAACGCACAATAGTGAAGGCCGTGCCAAAGTATTTCTGTTCGTCATACGTTATTTGTTCCCCTTTTAGATTCTCGTTGCCTCACCAGCTTAAATCCGAACCCTTGACTGTAACAGCCCTCACCCTTCTCCTTTAGTTTATCAATACAGGAGTGGTTCCTCCTTTCGGAGTGTTGTGGCTTGAGTTTCACCGTTTACTGTGCGTTGTTTGGAAAAGAGTAATAGCACAGCTTAGGGTTTTACCTTGTCAGCCGAATAACTGGGGGTTCTCTGCTGTCAGTGATTGATGGAGTGTTGTAACGCCATTTCCTTTGCAGCTGAATGACATACTTCTTAATCGAGCTGGTCGTTGGTCGCTGCTTTGCTGGTTAATGGCTTTTAAGTGTTGAGGTAAGAATATCATTCGTTTCTTGTATTGTTATTGCACATTTCCTTATTTATAAAACTGTTCTCATTTAATATATCATATTTAACAATAAGATGTGTGATGAACTTGCAGGTATAACCTGTCTCATCCTCTCTGCTTAGCGAGTACGAGGTTACGACTACTTGGAGGTCACGGTAAGCCCTGGACTTTTCCATGGCCGTCTCATCTTGTTCAAACCCTCATGGAATGTTAAGGGTTGGTCGTTGCGGCCTGAAAGACCCTCACGGGTTTTGGTTGTTTGCTTTGCCATTTTTCATGGTTGTTAAGACCCTCGCTTACTGCAGGGTTCTTCGGCTTCGGTCGAGAGTGTACATTTTGTCTTGTTTATAAAATTGTGTTTATGTAAAAGACAGGCTGTAAAAGCCTCCCTATGTAAATTTTCAATACGGCAGTGAGTAAAATTTGTTGAACTGAATTTTACAGTTATTAAATTTGTATATTCTTGATGAATAGGGTTTTTACCCTAATTTTTGACAGTAAGGAAAATAACTCAGTTTTCTTTTTTTTTAAATTACTGTTAAGTTGTACTGTGCTTCTGCAAATGTGAGGGTTACTAGTTATATTTTATAATATAAAGTTAATGCTTGAAAACCGAGCATTCTGTCGCTTTGTTATTTATTTCCTGTTCAATTATGCACTTGAATTTTTACTCTTGATATATATTTTTTTATAAAAAAAATATCGTTAGGGTTTTATATTGGCTTACTTGTTATTAAGAAATTGTAATAGTTTATATCCTTCAATTATAAAAGGTTTTTATGTTTTCTTTTTAACAAAGTTCTTAAGTACTATTAGTTTATCTTGCACAACCAGTTTACCTTGTAGCACTGTAAGTATAATTAGTTCAAGGTTACAATTTAAGTAATAAGGACATTACCTTAAATTCAATTAATAATATTCCTATAATGTATGTAAATAAAAGTATATTATTATTATTGTAATAAGGATGTTGTCTTTCTTAAGAGTACTAATGTTGCTATGGTGTATATTCTTAATTTATTTTATAAGCACACAGAAAGATAGTATTCTGTTGTCTAATTCCTGTATTACTTATGCTAATACTTTATAAAGTTCTTTTAATATCTAGTTTGTCTTATTAGTTATATTATTGATATATATACAAAAGAAACCAATTAACTCTATCTAGAGTCTATCTCATAAATATATATAGTAACATTCATTTACACTTAAAGAAAGATAGATTAACAGCTCTGGAAATTATTCGAGCTTAGTCTAAATAAAAAGGAAGAAAATAATGAAATGATTATATTACTAATCATACATAAAATCTAGACCAGCTTGGTTTGACAGCAGAATTTAATCATTATTTAACTAGTCCTACTTTCAGTTTTGTTATTAGACATATAACAGTTAAATTATTGTAATCTGGAAGAAAGAAGCTGGTTCTACCTGTACCACATTCCAATCAACCACATGAGTAGCATCATGAACATACTTTTTCAAAACAGAGATATGAAAAACATTATGCACTTTCAAGTTAGGTGGTAAGGCTAGTTGGTAAGCAACTTGACCATTTCTAGATAAAATTTCGAATGGACCACAATATCGTGGTGCTAACTTTGCACAACTCCCCAGTCTTAGAGAGCTTTTCTTTGGTCTTACCTTTATAAACACGTGCTCACCTACCTGGAACTCCTTGGGAGTTCTTTTTAAATTTGCTTGGCTCTTTTGCCGATCCTGGGCCACCTTCAAATTTTCCTGCACTTGCTTCACAATCTCTTCCATTTCTTTTAATAATTCTGGTCCTAACACCAATCTATCTACTGGATTATTCCAGGAGATAGGAGGGTTGCATTTACAGCCATACAAAATTTCAAATGGACTAAACTTAGCTGATGACTGATAGTTATTGTTATATGCAAACTCTGCTAGATGCAAGTAGTCTTCCCACTTACCTGGCTGATCTTTAACATACATCCTTAACAAATCCTCCAGCACCTGATTCACTCTTTCTGTCTGTCCATCTGTTTGAGGTTGGAAGGAGGTGTTGAAATTCAGTGTTGTATTTCATCCCTTAAACAAGGACTTCCAAAAATTCCCTGTGAATTTAGGATCCCTGTCTGAAATGATAACCTTCGGTACTCCATGTAACCGAAAAATCTGCTTTAAGAATATGTCAACTATGTTGGCAGCTTTGTAAATAGTTTTAACAGGAATGAAATGTGCTGCTTTACTTAACTTGTCAACCACCAGCATAATAGAATCATTTTGATTATGATTTCTGGGTAGTCCAATAATAAAATATAAGCTAATCACTTCCCATTTCCAGCTGGGAATAGGTAAAGGTTGCAGTAAACCGGCTGGATGTTGGTGTTCAGTTTTCACTTGTTGACAGTCCAAACATCTAGCAATGTATTCAGCTACTTCATATTTCATGTTAGGCCAAAAATATTATTTTCTTAGCATGGTTACAGTCTTTTGGTAACCTGGATGTCCTGAGTAAGGTGTTTTATGGACTTCGTCCAGAATCAACAACTTAACCTTAGACACATTAGGCACATATAGTTTATCCTTAAATAATAAAAATCCATCTTCATTTAGACTATAACCTTTTATTAAACTTTCTGTAGGTTCTTCTTTAGCTGTAATTTGCAATTTCTGATAATTTTCATCATGTTTTACCCCTTTTGTAAGCTGTTCATTTAAATCAGAAGCATAAGTGTTGATTGCCGCTGTAAAATTCAGCTTTGCGTTTCTGCTTAAAGCATCAGCCACCTTATTCTCTTTACCCTTTATGTGTTGGATTTCAAAATCATATTCACTCAAGAAGGCTAACCACCTTACTTGCCTTGCATTTAAATTAGGCTGATCTAAAAGATATTTCAGTCCTTTATTATCAGTCATCAGAATAAATTTTCTGCCTATTAAATGATGTCGCCACATTTTTAAGGCATGTATAACAGCCGCAAGTTCTAGATCATAAGTTGCGTAATTCTTTTCATGAATTTTTAACTTATTGGACTCATAAGCAATGACATGCCCGTCTTGAGTCAGCACACCGCCTAAACCATCATTACAGGCATCGGTGCATACCATGAAATCCTTATTAGGATCTGCTATTCTTAGAATAGGCGCACTTGTTAATAAAGTTTTTTAATTTCTTAAAACTTTCTTCACATTTTAAGTTCCAATCAAATTTCTTGCCTTTTCTTTTGCAAGGAAGTGATTGGACTTGCTATTTTTGAAAAGCCTTCAATGAATTTCCGGTAATAACCGGTAATTCCCATGAATGATTTAACATCTGTTACGTCTTTTGGAACCGGCCAATCTTTGATTGCCCGAATATTTTCAGGATCGACTGAAATCCCTTCCTTAGTCACTACGTGACCTAAGTACTAGATTCCATCCTTAAAGAAATCGCACTTACTAAACTTCGCGAAGCGCTGTTGCTCTCGCAACTCTTGTAAAACTATCTTTAGGTGTTCCTTATGTTCTTCTTTTGTTTTAGATTAAATTAAGATGTCATCGATAAACACAACAACAAATTTATCCAAGTATTTGTGCATTATACTATTCATTAAGCACATAAAAACAGCTGGGGCATTGGTAAGCCCAAATGGCATTACGACAAACTCGTAGTGTCCATACCTTGTTCTAAAGGTTGTCTTAAAAATATCTTCGTCTTTAATTCTTACCTGATGATATCCTGACCTCAGGTCTATCTTTGAGAACACCGTGGCTCCACGTAGCTGATCAAACAGATCATCTATGCGGGGCAACGGATATCTGTTTTAAAAACAAAGACAGGTAGGTGACAGAACCTGTTTAAACTTGGACAACAACAGCAATGGGAGGCCATTTCTCCCTACCAACTCGTGGAGAGTGCTCAAACAATGACTCCGCAGGACCCCCGAGCTTGCTCTGGTCTCCCTGGCTGGAACTAGGTGCAGCAATAGTCAAATACTAGTCTTCAAACTCAGTATCAATCTTGAACTTATCAGTAAGTTCTCCCAGCTAACAAGCTGTAATAGACCAAGTTACTGCAGCATTCCTCTCAGAACAACTTCCTTACTATTTTTCCCTTCTTCCCCAATGAATTTCCTGAATAGAATACCAACTAAATGATTCTTCTCTGGAAAATATCTGAGCAACCTCAGCTCTATTCATTGGGTACTTTTAAAAGATTGCCTAGGTCTTTTTGGGTTAGTTGTCATTTATTGAGCCACCTGCTCTGATCCCTCTTTCTTGGGGGATCATGACCCCAAATATAGAGAGGTTGCCACCTGCAACCTAGGAAGTGTTTGAGGATGCTGACACTTTTCTTTTGCCATCCACCTAGTTCCTTCCACCAGTTTGACCAGTAACCTCTTATTAACAGCTCTCCCATGTTGTTGTCTCCACATTTTATTGATTAATAATAAAATATTCAGAATTACATTCCACTTCTTTTGACTCTGCTGAGTCATCAGTTCCTACTTAGCATTAAATTTAACATAATGTCTTAGGAAATCAAATTAAATTAATTAACATTATTTTACAAAATTGGGGTATGTGACAAAGAAGCTCAGCAAGAAAAGGAAGATGGATGGCAAAGCAGTAAAGAAAATCAAATGGAATCAAAAGGGTGGGAAACCACCAAGAAATGAGATGAAAAAGAATGTGCCAAGGAAAAATTCTATGGATACAAATCTTGCACTACAGAAGGACAACGAGAACAGTTTTGGTCCATTGCTTAATATAGAGGAAACCAATATCGATGAAAACAAAGAATCAGAAAAAAGGAACCTCCCCAATGAGTCAATCTAAGAACAAATTCAATCCTTCAGCCCCTCTAGATCCAGGATCAACATAGGTAAAGGAACGAGGAAATCGGGAGCTTACAGAAGAGGAAACTAACTCCGATGAGGAGGAAGAAGAGGAAGGGGAAATCGAGATGACTCTAGTAGATAAAAAAAAGCAAGAGGAAGGAAATCGACCAAAGAAATAAGGGAGCAAGACACATACAAAGACAAGCTTCAAGGATCCCGACAAACCTTGGAAAAACTCCTCTGAAACCCCATAAATACTTGACAACAAGGACAATCCCAGAAAGGAATTTTCTCCTCTACCAAGAGTAAGTAATGAAGTCTCTCTTTTAGAACTCTAAAGGCCTGGAAGTAAAGTTAAGGAAGATTCGATGAGAGATTTAATCCGAATATCCCAACCAGATCTGCTACTAATACAGGAGACAAAGTTGGAGAAAGAAACATTTCTCCAACTACGTAATTTTTTTTGGGAAAAAAGGCGGAGGAATCATAGTCAGCTCTAGGGGAGCCTCCGGAGGAATTGGAACGTTGTGGGATGAACAAAAGTTTGAGCTGTTAATCCAAGTACTACACCCATTGCATCCTTACCAAGTTGTTGCATAAAGAAACTAATATCCAGGTAATCCTATTTAATATTTACGTCCCTGCCATATTTGCAGAAAAAAATATTGTTGGAACTGCTTGAGGGAAGTAAGGAGAAACACTATGCTGGAAAACATCAGTCTAGCTGGTGATCTTAATGTCATTCTAAATCAAGCTGAGAAAAGAGGAGGATCTCTGGTCATATACCCTATAAGGGAACAAGTGGATTATCTTATTTTAGATTGGGAGCTCTCTGATGGCATCCCTTCAAAAGGGAATTTTACTTGGACTAACAAGAGGATGGGACCAGGACATATATCCGCTAGACTTGACATATTTCTAATCCAATATTGCTTTCTTCTTCTTGGATTTAATACCACCTCCAAAATTCTGCCATTTGGGGGATCATACCATAAGCCAATCATTCTAGAGATAAAAAATGAATAGAATCTCGCCCCAATTCCATTCCGATTTAGTCCTCTATGGACTTCTCATAAAGATTTCATGGCGCTGGTGGTTGAAACCTGGTTTGTCCCTGTCTTAGGCTCAACCTTTTACGTGTGGAAAGAAAAGTTGAGAAGGCTTAAAAAATCTCTCAAGTTGTGGGCCAAGTCTATTCTGTCACCAACACAAAATAAAGTCGAAGCTCTCCTATCATTAGAGGATAACCAGCTAGCAATGGAAGAAATTCTGATCATAAAAGAAGTAATAGAAAATGAAGTCTCTCTCCATCACGATCTACAAGCAGCCTGTAGGAAAGAAGAAGAGTTGTGGAGGGAAAAATCAAGAAGCCTCTGGTTCAAAGTCGGGGATCGGAATACTGCCTTTTTCCATAAACAAACATAGGTAAGGAAGCACTATAAGACTGTACAAGAGATTCAACTTCAAGACCAAGTTGTCATTGATTTTGAAAAAATAAAAGAGGAAGCCACTCGATACTTTAGCTCCATCTACTCGGTAAATCCTGTAACTAATCCGTCAAACTTAGCACTGTTGGAATTAGTACCTACGATGGTCAAGAGAAAGGATAATATGAAACTCTCCCCAAGGATCACGCTAGAAGAACTAAAGGAGGCAGTGGAAGACATGGAAGACGACAAGGCACCAAGACCAAACGACTTCAATGCTAGATTCATTAAGATATGATGGGATATTATCCATAAGGATCTGTTTAAGATGGTGATAAAATCTCAACAATGTGAAAAAATCGGTGGAAGCACAAACTCAACCTTCCTAGCTCTAATACCTAAAGAGAAAGATGCAGTCTCTTTTGACAAGTTCTGACCCATATATTTATGTAACATTGGTTATAAAATAATCACCAAAATATGCCTAAGAGACTAAAAGACATCCTCCCACGAATCATCCCAGAGAGTCAAGGAGGTTTCATCAAAGGCATAAAAATCTGGGACAATATCATACCCGTACAAGAAGCAATCCATTCCAGTCTAAAGAATCGTGAAAGAGGTATGGTGGTGAAATAAGATCTAGCAAATGCTTTTGACAGAGTTTGTCATTCCTTTCTGCTACAAGTGATGCTAAGGTATGAATTTGAACCTAACTTTATTTGTTGGGTTAAAGATTGCATAAGTAAACCATGGATAGCTCCACTCATCAACGAAAGAGAAGCAACGTTCTTTCAAGCCACCCGAGGACTAAGGTAAGGATGCCCTGCCTCTCCCTCTATGCAATCCAAGATTCAATGCTCAGTCTACAACTCGAGAAATATAGAAAGGATCAAGATCTAATTGGCATCAGAATGGCTCATGGAACCAAAGATATCAACCACGCTCAATTTGCAGATGACACGATCTTGTTAGGAGGCGCAAGTCACCATATTGCAAGAAGGTTCAAGAGCGAGCTTGATGTATACTCTCAAGATTTTGGCAGCAAATTAAACTTAAGAAAGAGTCTGATTTATAGTTGGAATATAAATCCGAGAGAGATGACAAAAATCTTTCGTATACTTGGAATCGAAGGAGTAACTAACTGGGATTCTTTCAAATATTTGGGAGTGCCAGTTTTCAAAAGCAATCCAAAATCAACTCGACTGGAATCCTCTAATAGAAAAAATGAAGAAAAAAATATTGTCATGGGGGGCGGTTTGGTTAAATTTGGCAGGAAAAACGGTGCTGATAAAGTTTGTGTTGAATAGTTATCCATTGTATCAATGTTCCATGATGTTGGCTCCTAATGGAATTCTCGCTAAAATCGAAGGATTGTTGGGAGCCTTCCTCTGGCAAGGTGGGAAAAACAGTGGCGGTAAAAAATTCACTCTAATAAGATGGAAAAAAATAAAAATGCCATGGATGGAGGGTGGTCTCCATGTAAGAGACCTAAAATACCAAAATATGGTTGTAGGGGAAAAACTTCTATGGAACCTGTTAGAAAAGAAACCATCATGGATTAGTTAGGTGATACATCACAAATATTTCACTGAAACAAGGCTGCGATGTCTAGAAAACAAACCCACCATGAAGCAAGGCTCCCCAATCTTCACTCTCTATAAGAAATCTTTGCCCAGATTCAAAGAGGAATTATTCTGTATCCCAGGCAAAGGTAAGCATGTTAGAATCTAGCATGATTCCATATTGGGAAATCCACCTCTCACTTTCATCCCAGCTCTCAGTAATTTTAAAAATTGGACCGATAACAAAGAAATTCACTGCATGTGGGAAATTTCGCGATGGGAACTGAATCCTCCTTATCGCTCGGCGGGTTGGTCCCTTCCAAAATGCCCGGAAGAACTTGAAGAGGTCAAGAAACTTTTCCTTTCTCTGTTATAAGAGTTGGTCCCTATGGAAAGAGGAGCCAATGACAAGTGTGGTTGGGGCCATCATAACTACACATCTGCTCAAGGATATAACCACTACTCAGCAATTCCAAACGTCCCCAACAATCTTATGGTCTGGAAAAGAATTTGGAATTACAAGAGCCTACTGAAAATTGATTTGTTTATCTGGACACTCATGCATGGAAGCGCTCTAACGGGTGAGAATCTTGAAAGAAGAGGTTATGAAGGTCCGTTCCGATGTCCGGTCTGCAAGTTAAGCAAAGAAACAAGCCATCATCTATTTTTAAACTGTTCTTTCACTCGAAATGTCTAGAAGATAATGGTCTGTACATGGTTTGGGAATTTAGAGCTGCCTGCAAGAATTTAACAAGTTTTTTGTTTGCTGGGATAAAAAATATCAAGGAACTTTTAAAGAAAAAGCAAGCCTTAAAGCCTACTGGCTAATGCTCCCAAAATTTATAATGTGGAACATCTGGATAGAACGTAACAACAAATATTCAATGATAAGGCTCAAGGACTAGCACAAATAGTAATTAAAATTCAAGTTATTATGGGTGAAACTCTAAGAGAATCTCGTTTTCCTAAGAATAAGATTGAACTATCAATCGAAGAATCAAGCTGGTTACATAAATTCAAAATTGCAGATCTAGATGTAGATAAAGCCAGACGTCTTGAAGTCTGGGAAATAAGAAAAGATCACTCTCAGATGGAAATATGGCTGAAGGAGAGGAAACTCTTCAAAGTCTTCTTCGATGGAGCTTCGAAAGGGAATCCAAGGGTGGCCGGAGGAGGAGGTATCATCATATCTCCCGAAGGGAATAATGAATATGAATACTACTGGAATATTGGAATTGACACAAATAGCATGGCTGAAGCTTATGGGCATTGGAAAGGGCTTAAGCAACTGGAAACTCTAGGGGTAGAGGAAGCAAAAGTGATAGGAGATTCCCGTCTAATAATCTAGTCTATGAGTGACACAAGCCAAGGTAAAAACTTAAGACTATCTAGATTGATCAAAAGAATCCTATGCATTTCAAAAACTTTTCGGCATCTTGAATTTGCACATATTCTTCGTGAGCTGAATACCAAGGCTGACCAAGCATCAAATAGGGAAATCAATCTACATACTAATGAGCTATATGCCAACTACCGAATTTCCCAAGTTATCCCTCCCTAAGCGAGATGGAAATGGGAAAGAAAAAGAAAAGCAGCAATCAATACATAAGATGAAAGAATCTATGTTAACTAAATCAGAATTCTAGAATGATTATTCCTCCTATTATTAATAGATTATGTTAGTAACTGTATGGAGTTGGAAGCTATGAAAACTACTGGTATTTCCGGCTCTGGTATTGATATAAACCGGAATTTGTATTCTTTTTAGTGGTTTGTCCACTATAATATGATCCATAACCCTTTTAGTAAAAAAAAAAAGATAAAATTTAAGTTATTATATTCTTTAATTCAAATGATGTAATTTTATTTATTATTGTTTTTATAATTGAATAACTTTTTTTAATGGTAACGAGAAGAAGATTTGTATTAATATATAAAAAATAATATATAACAGATACAAAGTTTTCAGCTTAACAAAATCTAAGAAGTCATAGTTCTCAATAAATCCATCACAAAAGGGGACTATCTCAAAAGAAGAATTACTGGTTTGATATCCTATTCTACTACCTCTTGTAGGGTATATCCTAATAAATTGCTTACATACATAGAGGAGAAAAAAACATTCATATAATAAAAAGAGTGGGCCTGAAACTTCATTCCTAGAAATCACTTGTGGGTTCGCTCTGCATCCTGTTGGTTATCTGCTTCTTGAATCATTGAGGATATCCCTTCCATTGGAGCGGCGTGATTTGGTTGTTTAGGGGCATCCAAATTCCTATCAATCCATGCATGTCGACCATGAGTCCATTCATTTCCTCCTCCTCCTTCATTCCTTCAACCGAGGCCTTGAGCTGATTGACACGAGCTGCAGATTGTTCCTCATTTTCATGGATCATTTCTATTACTGCACTTCTCATGTTCACTAAGTAATTTTGCATCCCATAAGGGTCGTGTTTTTAACATGTTCCACGTCACCAAGCTAAGACCATGGTGTTTGTTTCCACATCTTCCAACCTGCTATCAAAGCGAGTGAATTCAATCTTTGAATAACGTTGACTCTCCAGCATGGCGGTGGAAACCTTATGCTCACAGAAAAGGAGCTTCTTGTAGTCGGACATATAGCCTTTCACCTCTTACCTTTCTCTGTTTCGTCACCATTCATCTCTCCGAATTCCTAACTTCTGGAAGCAGACGGAAGGGAGCCTTTGCAGAGGAAAACAGTAAAGGTTTCAGCAACTTAGAGCATCCCTTTCAAGTTTCAATACCGATGTCGAACGTGTCGATCCTTCCATAACGAAAGGGGTCCCACTCGTGCGAACAATCAGGAAGAAGACCAACCATTCATTCAGTCACATGGATCTGCATCGGCTCCTTAAATGCAATGGGAGTGGATTCATTGAGACCCCCGACTTCATTAACTGACACATTAAAGATCCTCTGCCATCTTTGCCAGTGACGCCATATCTCAATTTGATCAAATTATCTTGTCCAATTCTTATTAAGTTTGTGGGAGAAGCAATAAACCTCATTCTCCAAGGATGATGAAGGGTTGGTTTGAGCTAACTTAGGAAGCATTGGGCCCATTTGATAGTTTTCCCATAATTGTTTATAATCATCTCACCTTCATGGATATTAAATCCAATATTGGCAAAGCGTTTTGCTTCAACGTTGTTATGACGATTAACATGAAAAAAAAGATGATCAGAGAGGTTGTTAACCTGGGTTAATATTCTCCTATGCACTCTTCATGTTTCTTCGATTCAAGAATTCCGAAAAAATTGACATTTGTCTATATTTAGCTCTTACAACACTTCTCACCCATGTAATAAAGCATCCCACTCTGTCTGATTGTTCATCCTCTTCCGCAATCTCCATGAGAAAGAAATAACCTTATTTCCTCCTGGGTAGAAAAGAACACCTGCCACCCCTTTTTACAATTGACTAACTTAATAAACTATAGAGTTTTGTTTATTATAAATGTTTATAAATTTCATTTCATTTCTGTTGTAGGTTGGATATTAAAATATAAAAAGATTTTTATCTTTGGTATTATTTGTCTAACAAAGTTTATAGATCTAGATTTTTTTATGCAAGTTGTTTTAGGTATTATCCAATATCATGTTCTACTATGAAGTTGATGAGAGCTTGTTCTTTCTTGAGCTAGCAACAATGGAAATATAATTTTGATATTCTAACTTGGAGTTAGTGTTTTCTTTGTAGTAATTCAACTCTCTTATTCTCAACCTCCCTACCACTTCACATTTTCCTTTTAAACATAGTTATGATAGTGTTTTTAACAATATGGATGTCTTGGACGGTGTCCTCCTCTAGTTTCCCCCAATGATTTTAACTCAAAAATTGCATCTTTAGTCCAACCTTTAGACTTGTACAAATATGTACAAAAAAACAACCACACATTTTGAGTTGAATTTGATTAGATGTTCTCTTGCATGAATTATTGCCCAAATTTGCAGACTTGGAAGTTTCGGTTGTTGATTTATTATTTTCAACAATTCTAAGGAGAGATTAATTATTTTGATGTTATTTTTTTAGTAGATCTTATTTATTTCAATTGTTTAGAGTAGATCTATCAACATCGATGTGTTTTTTCAATTATTAAGAGTAGATATATCAAGATCTGTGTTTTTGCAGTTGTTTGAGATTAAATAAATATGTGGCTTATTGAGTTTTTTTAGCAGATTTGTCAAAATCTTCTTGTTTTTGGGTAGATTTATCATAAGTTTGTGTGTTTTTCGGCAATAAATGGTTGCTACAATGTTTAGAGCTAGTATCTATATGTTCTTACTATGGGATTGCAAGTTGAGGGAGAGAAAAATAAGCAATTTCAACAATTTACTCTATTTCAATGTAGTTTTTTGCGTTTGTGACTTGTCGCTATGGGATCTTTATAAGAAATAATGTTGGAATGTAGCCAAAGGTTCCCCAATAAGAGTTGAAATATGTGGAAGCAATGTATCTTGGCCATATTTGGTGCATGTGCTTGGTTACTATAATTTTAGGTAAAGAGACTTACCCAACAGTTTTAGGTAAAGACTAAGACAACTTTAATGAATGAGACAGAGAAGCAGTAATGCTACTTAAGTTTTCAATGACAGATGCAATATTTCATGAAGACCAAGAAAGGAATACTTCAATGGGGATTTGGAAGCATTTTAAAGACTTCCATGAGACTTTGAACAAGGGTAGAGCCTTCTTCCTAGAGAACATTTTGTTTTCGATCACAGTGGAGAAGAGTGCATCATTACAGGAGCACTTACTCAAGATCAAGGATATTCAAGAATAGTTGGAAGCCATTGACCAAAAGAATGGAAGAAGAGGACATGGTGGTAATCATGCTCAAAACCTTACCATGTGCTTATAAGTAATTTATTGAGACCCTAAACAACACTTCTATGAGTGTTGACCTAAAGTTTGATGAGGTATGTAATAAGATAGTATAGTAGGAAAAATGGAAGAAAAAGTTTGGCAACATTGGTGAAGCATAGTGTTCAGAACAAGCCTCTACAACCAATATCCAGGGTAAAGGAAAATGGACAAAGAACAAAGTTCAAGGAAATGGCGAAGATCCCACCAGGAGTCATAAGAACATCACTTATGAAATATAACTAATTGTTAATATCAATTAATGGATTGGGGAGGATCATCGTCATGAGTGAAGGGCTACATATCTTGCACCCATACGTACTTATATGAGTACCTACTCATTATATTGCATCATTGAATAAATAATAATATATACCTTTACATAAGATTGCATCCAATTGGTATCAAAGCCTATTTGGATTGCAAATAACCTATGATGGTTGTTCCAAATACCTATAGCCTACGTTTCCAACTGTGTGAAACAACTACCAAGAAGACTGCTCATAGAGACTAGTGAAATGTTCATGGAGAATGTGAAGGGTCTAAGTACCTATTAAGTGATTATTCATATCGATTCTTATAATTAAATGGAATTACACAATGACACATAACAAATTCACACAGTTCACAAAAATGACCCTAGAAACCCTTGACCAAGAAAACCAGCGAACAAGTGAGATTAACCGCTCATATATTAGCAATTCTCTTAACCAACAATTACAACAATGATTTTCTATATCGCTACAGCTCAAGCATGAATTCTTACATTCTCTTTGATTATATCAGTTGAATGAATTACAGTCTCCAAATCTCTTTCCTATCTTGATTTTCATCACGTCTTATTTATAATCTGCAATACTCTAATTCATGATAACCGAATTAGTTACAACTAACTGCTTCATTAATGACAATCCATAGTTTCCTAGCAACTTTCAGTTGATCTTTCTATTATAGGGAACTCGACTGAGTCAACTTTGGTCAACAATATAGTGGGGATTTCTCCCCTACTACATGCAAAAGCACCTACCCTAGATCGTCCATATCACAGGGTAGAGTTCAACAATGGAAATAGGAAAAAAGAACAACAATAATAATATTTTTTAGATTTTTTCAAATATATTCTACTAACTAACAAACATAAAATCATTCATACCTTTTTCTGCAATGTGGGCCACCATATCGATCCGAGGAAATGGTCCCACAGCTCCACGCTTTGGGTCTCTAGTCTCTTCCACGAATGGTTGTCAAATGGGAAATGGATCCAAATGGGTACGGAGCTAGCTCAACGGGAGATGATATGTCAAGATATGAGAATAATGGTAAAAAAGTGTATTTTTGGAATGGCCAAAAAGTTCAGGAATGTTTGTGAGGAGACCTTCACAATGTATTTATAGGATGGTCCAAGGTTTTATGACCCATGGTATTTTATTGTCCATGGTATTTGTCTATGGTTTTTGACCCATTCTCATTTTTAGGGTTTTGTGTCCTTTTTGGAGAGAGTGGGGATAAATCACAATAAATGCTCAACTTCCCTTCATTTATGGGGAAGGAATAATAATGTTTTGGATCATATTTAGTGGAAATTTAGTTGTGAAGGTCAAAATGGAGGAAACAATTGTGGGAATATGATGTATGGCTATGGTTTAGACCATGGAGAGCTAGGTGAACAATTTTTGGTGTTAACAAATTGTCCCCTGATGTGTGAGGGTAGGAGCTCATCGTATGGACGAGAGACATCATAGGATTAAGGGAAAATGGTGACAACAATGGAGAGACAAGAGAGGACCACGGAGGAGTAGAGTCTCCTCATTCGAACTACAGTGGATTTTGGTTTGTATTACTTCTCAAAAATGGATGAGGTACATAGAATCTCGAACATGTATATGGATGAGGTGGGAATACCCATGCTCGTAACAATGTCTCAAAAATAAAATGGGAATCAAGGCTCAAATAATGGGAGCCGATCATTACATATACAACTAGTGATACATAATGGTGGCCTCAATGGGAGTTTGAGTACAAATACCGATCTGAAGAACTGATACATAGGAACAATGGCATTCTCATAGGATGCAATATCATAACAACTGATGCTATACTAAATATGGAGGTGTACACATATGTATGGACTCAATGATTGAGAGCCAGAATCATTGTGGTACAATAAGTGGCATCAAGTACTAGAGATACACAGAAGCATAAAACTAGGGGGCTTCCGAACATTGTCACCAATGGAGCCCATAAATCACACAGGACATGAAACTATATGGGTCCCATAGTAGACTAACCAATGTGCTATAGTCATGTAACAACTAGGGTCTTCGACCAAATAATGAAGGAACCAAATCCCTCTACGAATCTCAACGGTACGATGATGGAGTTGAAGTAGAGCATGTGAGACACAACCAACCCAAAAGGCACTAAGGACTCCTTTGAAGTGGTCCAAGGAACTCATCAATGAGGTGGATGAAACCACGATACAGGGACCTCTGGGTATATCCTCTAGAATATATGTGTTGACGTTGACAGAGGGAGACCTGTGACCAACAAGGTAACGGTGTTTCCTTGATAGAAGTACAAGGGGGATAACCAGATATGTGGACCAGTCAGGGCACTAAGAAACTGAATGGGGAAAAAGGGAAGGGGAGTACAGGGCACTCAAACTTCCTTTGTTCAAAGTATGACGACAGAGATGACCTGGAAACAAATGAAACTGACTCATGGGAAACAGATCATAGCTATGAAACCGAGGAGATAACTAAAATGGGAAAGACTTGGGGGAGTAACTGGAATAGTGATATCCAATGGGATCCAAGGGAAGCTCATCGCAGAGTACTCTGAACAAAGGTGACCCAATGAGGGAAAGATTCCATAATGTGAGATCATATGTAATATGTGGGGGCGCCAAAAGGTACCGTTTGGGCCCTCTTCATAGTTTAAGGAGCACAAAGAAGGGATAGGAGTATGCTCGATATGATACTATCTCGTGGATTTTGGTCAAGCCCAAGATGGTAAATGCTCGATGGTGTTTTCATGTTTAGAGAGACTGAAAACATGAAGAAGACTCCATTGTGGTCTCTTTTTTGTATGGTAGTCTCCTCATTCCGAAAAAAGGATAAAAGTGTACAAAGGAGAGCTCTCCCAATCAAAATGGGTAGAGAGACTTATTTACTATAGGTATTTCAACCAGACCGAAAAAGGTTGAACCTATACTAACTTAACGGTCATTCAAGTACTTTTACGAGCATGAACAAATCCAAGTTTGTTTGACAATCTTTTCTTTATGAGAGGGTTGGAAAAGATCTTAATTACAGCCCATAAATGATATTTTTTGTAAGTTACGGTCCCAATGTCCAACAATAAAAGGATACAAAGGGAAACGTTCCTAACTGGAAGGTGCGAGCATGGTACTTTTCTTTTAATAGTCTATGTGGTCCAAAAAAGGAGATAAACGAGGCCACATAAACGCCCTTTCAAATTATTTAACGAGCGTGAAAGGTAGCAAGCATGCTCGACAATCTTTTCATTCTTTTAGGAGTCAGAAAAGAGCTTAACTGAAACTCTATAATGGTCAGTCAAGCAAGGAGGAAGAGTTCGATGTACCAAAAGAGGTTATGTTGTGAGCATGATTGATTATGAATAATAGTGGAACACTGGTGGGGCCCCATTGTAGGAATATGGATGGCGGTAAAAATAAGGCCAAGTTTGCAGTATGGATGGAGCGGATGGCTCGTGAACATGCCAATACGTACAAGGTGTGATTCGCGTAGTGGCACGCAAATCGAGGTGACTCCAAGAAATAACCCATAAAATCAATATGAGAGCATGAGACGTGGGTCTCGACAAAGGACAAAGTATGGAAAATCGAACCCCATGGTGTGAACGACGTACAAAATGGATGCCAGATGACCAAATGGAGGCCTATAAACAGGGGGGCACATAACATGTGTCATTTTAACTGTGTAGTGTTGATATGGAGTGGAGGGCCCCAGAACACAACTATTGATGTATTTCGACTAGATAGGTGATTTTTCGATCTGTGATTTGTCGGTAAGATATCTCACCAAGCTCGTCATTTTCAGTGGTGCATTTTTTGGTTTTCCGCACTCTGGGGGCCTTGGCCGAGCCTAGAGAGTTCTCAGGACCGGGTCGCACTTATTAGGATGAAATATGGGACCCAGTTGCACCTGTCAAAGATACAGATGTGACCCAGATCGCACCTGTGCAGGAGATAAGAGTGACCCAGTCACACCTGTTCATCCTTTTTGCGTGACTCAGGTCACACAAAAAGGGAAAATAGGTGTGACCTAGCACATAATGAGGATTTTTTGCATGACTGTGTTTGTCAAGTATTCTGTGCATGTGCAGAATGACTCAAGTTGGGTGGTGAGAGCAAGACATCGGGGATCTCAGAGACGAGGTGGAGGACGATGGAGCGATACAGGACACGCTTTCGTGGTGTGGGTTGCTGAAGTTCTTTTGGATCCGCTTGATGCGTTCAACAAAACTGTTGCTCAAAAAGCTGGTGAGTTGCCGAGATCTAGACTCTGAGTTTTTCATTATCTAGGGTGAGCGTTTGGAGATCACCCTCTAAGATGTATATTTTTTGACTGGCCTCCCACTACTAGGCGTGATTGATGACATCTCGACGAAGCTCCCGAGGGGGGTGTTGATGGATGACCTATGAGCTAGGGATTTATATGCCTCAACGTATATGCACAAGTATTACATACTAGTGTGTGACATCGAGAGTCTAGAGACTCGAGTAGTGGCAGCTATGGTGTTGGGTATACTGGGATCAATAGGACCGCACAAGATATCGGGTAGTTAGCTCTTGATGGTAGAGCGAGTGCTGAGGGGAACCTACTATGGGCGGGCCCAGATGTACTTGACGGTGGTTCAACATGGGCTGAACCAAGGTAGTTTGGTGGGAGGGGAATTTTGTTTCCCCTCATTCTTGTGCTCAGTTTTCTTTGAGCGACTACCTACATTATGTCCGCATCTGACAGTGTGTGAGGGGGGACCTTGTGAGCCTCGCATGAGGATATGGTGTGAGATGATGATCAGAGAGGAAGGCGGCTTGGTGGGTCACTTCTTCACACGAGATATTTTTACACAGTGGAAGTAGCTTCCAGTCCTCATAGAGGACTATCCATATGTTGGGATGGATTATTGGGGAGACCTGGAGATTCCTCGACCTCTAGGGAAGGTATGGGGACCTGACGGTACGTATACATGATGCTTTTATAGTTTCATGCATATATAGTTTTACTAGCATAGTGATAGCTAGATCATGTGTGTGATAGATACTGATGCCATATTGTGTGCATGTGCACACATGGGACTGCACCCTCCAATGGGGTACTAGTGATGCAAGGGTAAGGTAGAGGGCTTAGACCCACCCACTCACAGGCATAGACAACAACTAAGTATGACATTGGACCTATTGCGGTTGGACATGGAGAGTTTTCTAGAGGGGGTCACTGACGATGGGTGGCAGTACCTTGACGACGATCTGGTCTCCGCATGTTGTAGGGATCCTCCTGAGTGGATCTCTCTCATGAGGAGGATTGTAGTTGTTGTTGAGTATGTCAGAGTGATGGCACAAGGTGACGTGTTGATGGAGGAGGAGAGCTCCAAGGAGGAGGACTCAGACAAGGGTGCAAAGTCAGAGGAGGATGACTCAGACTAGTAGCTTGGGATGCTTCCCCCAATGCGTTTGAGCATGGCGATTTTTGTATGATCTGTATGATCATCCGAGAAAGCATGTGGAGCTTCTCATTTTGTACTGAACATTATGATATGATATATATGCATGTGGATGCACCTTTTTATTTTATTATGAGTTTTTATGAGTCTCTTTTTATGACGATGTCTATATGATGTATAAGTCATATGTACGCATGACTATATGATGATGCATGATGCATTTTATTTCCTATATGAGATGATTGATGTG
Source organism: Pseudotsuga menziesii (assembly GCA_001517045.1). Classification (NCBI taxonomy): domain Eukaryota; kingdom Viridiplantae; phylum Streptophyta; class Pinopsida; order Pinales; family Pinaceae; genus Pseudotsuga; species Pseudotsuga menziesii. Next base: position 166,003 of record LPNX010592833.1, on the reverse strand, counting down.
CCACTCTAGAACATCACTAGCTGTTGGTCGCTATGGGCAGACCCGGGTTTATTGTAATGTACCAACAACACCCCTAGCTCACTGGCCCTTTCGGCGACAGACCGCGGAGCGGCCTGAAGTCTCACCCGAAGTGATTCTAATGGGTTGGCCAAAGACTCAAGTGTCTTCAACCAGGTTCTGTAGCATCCTGTGTGTGCCTTGCAGCTCTTTTCAACCCGCGAGGTCTCTTTCTCTCCGCGATGCGTAGTTTCCTCTTTCTCGCGATGACTCCAACCCTTATCGCATCACCGCATCCTGAGCAACACGTAACTATCTCCTACGCTTGATACTTATCCTACGGTACCATGCACCACAGCTCCTCTGATGGTGCGATATCGCCTCCCTGCGATATCCTACCGCTGCGACTCAGCGTACCTAGCATTACTTGTGTTCAACTTACAGGATTCAACATACAAGGCTGCTTTACACTGCGACTCTTAACTGTCTAGAGTGAAACATAGGAAAACTCTTATACAGAATACTTAAAGACTTCAACCTGCATTTATCCTTCTATAATGCTATGAACTGAATAACACATACATACATTAAGCTGTAAGAAAAGTTCATGTAATGAGTGACAGATGCAACAAGTAAATACAATCACATGACACTCGGATTTTACGTGGTTCACTTCCAGGGTAGAAGCTACGTCCACAGAACTGTGTTTTATTATATCTTGAGAGAGTACACAGTTCTGCTGCACCGCATATGCAGTTCGAGATCTTCTGGGTAACTCCGCACACAGCCTGGAGCCCTTCTCTCTTAGATCTCGTTTCTATCTCTATATTGCCTTCTTACAATATTCTCCCTCTCTCTCTCTCTGTCAATCCTTGCGGATTGTTACATACATGCTCGATGGGCCAGTTGCTGGTTACAGTAAGATACTATAGACTGAATACAGAACCAGAGCTCAACTCTATTACAATACAAGGTAACTGTGAGCTAAAAAACTCAATGGCTAACTAGCTAACCTTTTACAATACAAAATACATCCCTTTATAGGCGGCTCGAAGGTCTCGCCATTACAACACTGTGGGCCTGTCCCAACAGTAACCCAAAAACCCTAACTAGTGACAGTCGACATATCTGTACTCGGGGTAGCCGCTTTCCGTCACACCACTGCTCTCTGTAGTCTTCCATGCTTCCCGGTGCTGACCATGGGTACTGTTCACCGCTTCCCATTTCTGTCCTTCATCTTCAATACCTTGGCCTCATTGCTCCTTTTCCTTTATGAGGGTAGCTGAGCCCTCTTGTCTTCCGCCGCTACCTTCAATGCAGTGAGTGAGCTCTCTCCTCTCGGTCGCCCAGGTACTGTCATCTTCTTTGACTTCTCTGCCCTTATAGTCATAGTTTTCGGCTCTGCTCTGCAGCTAGAAACACGCTACGACGTCGTATCTTTACCTTATCTCTTCTTCTT
>LPNX010592833.1:88853-154533 GCA_001517045.1 Pseudotsuga menziesii | reverse complement strand
GTGACAGCAAGAACTTTTTGCAGCTCATTTAGAGCGTCCTGATTGTGCAAGAGTTTCATACAGCTCTGCAAGAAAGAAGATAGTGTACTTACTTTATCCGTCGAAGCCTCCTGTGGCTGTGAAGCCTGCTGATGTTGCCGCGCAGGTATTTCTACAGCGCCAGGGCCAACATTATCGCACAGGGCCTCCTGGGCGGATGCGTGGTCCTTCGCAGGGCCAAGGGCTAGGAATTTCTTGGAGGCCTGTTGTGCGCACACTGTAGCAGGTTGCTTTGGTGAATCTTGAGTATGTGTCGTAGCTCCACTCCGGGTGACCACATTGAGGGCTGGGGCAGGTCTTTGCTCCACGGAAATCAACTGGATACTTGGAGTAGGGCCACGGTTGTTTTCCTGAATCTTTGCGAGGAGCTGGGGGCACTGTTCTATCACATGGTCCACTGCGCGACAATACCGACAGGTCGTAGTGGGGTTCCGATAGTCGCGAGCCAAGTGACCAACTTGGTTACAATTGTAACACACAACCTGGCCGCGACCTCTTCCAGTCATCCCACCACGGCCGCGACCACCAAAAACACCTCTTCCGGAGGCACCTCCGCAGTAACCATAGCCATCATTATTCTGGGCTTCATTGTGGACTCGGTAGGCATCAGAAGTGCATTCTCGCATAAGGTCGTAGCTACGACACTCGTCTTCATTATGCCCTACGGACTTACAGAACTGGCAGTAGGGGTTTTTGGGAGTTTGAACATATCTCTGAAGAATATGGCAGTGCTCAGGGCCATGCTGGCCAGAGGTTCGGAAAATCTCACAATACAGAGCACCGGCATTGAATGGGTTGGGCGTGCCCGTATTTAGGTATGTTCTGACCACGGGGCACTGGTCCCTATCGTGACCCTCTGACCGACATTGCGTACACCAGACCTCCTCTCTACTAGTTTTAGGTTTCTTCATGTCACGAAGCTCTAGGGCCATTGCTGCCAACTGCCCTTGGATTTGGGAAATACCAGAATCATCTACGACAGGAGTAGTCTCTAGCTTCATTGCGATTTCCAGAGCCTCTTGCTGGTCAGCAACCTTCTGTTGCATGAGCGAAGTTCTGATATGCGGCAATAACACTGCGATAAACCATTCTTTGTGCTGCGCAGGACTGATGGTGAAGCTGACTTGGTCCAATAGAACTTTGAATCTTTGGTCAAAGTCCCAAACGGATTCGCCGCGCCGCTGTTGAATCTCTTTGAGTTCAGTGATGCTCTGCGATTCCGACTTTGGTTTCTTAAATTCCTTAATGATGGCGGCCTTGATTTCATCCAAAGTGGGGTGCTGATTACTGGAGAATTTCATGAACCAGGTCAAAGCCCGGTCGCGAAAGGACGTAATGAGCTGCGCGGTTCTCACATCCAGGTCAGTAATACTCTTTGCGTTCCAGACGGCCTCACATAAAAACCAGAATTGTTCTGGATCGTCGGATCCCGTTCCCTTGAAGATGGCTAGCTTAATGTCATCAGCTAGGTGGGCCATGGTGGTTCTGGGAGGGTTGGGAGGAGGACAGGACATTGATGGGGGGGGGTTGACAGGGGCAGATTGACCTGTGACCGGAATACTGGAATTTGGTTGCCTGTCACACTGCGACCGAACTTTAGGGGTAACAAAGCGACGCTGGGGGGTGGCGGGAGGGTTGTCGTCAGGGTCTGGCTGTGGGGAGTTTACAAGGGGAATTGCGGTGGTCTGTCCTGAAGAGTAAGATTCAAAATCTCTTTTGTACCTTTGCTCACTTCGCGGCAACCCACTTTGCGCATCAAAAATATTCTCACTTGCAAACATGTGTTAGTACTACTAAACTAACAGTCCGATTCAAATAATAATATACCCTTTTCAACCAATAGTATTTTAATCTTCAAGCTTAAGGAATTTAAAAACTTACCACGGGGACCTTTGAAAAACTCCCGTTCGGCTTCGCTGAAAGAGGTGCTCATGTCACTGGTGAACGCTGTGACAAAGGCTTCCAACGTTCGCGTCGTCTAGAAGTCAACAGCGCGGGATATCTCGTTGTTCACGTGTTGCACAAGATTGACCCTTGCGGGGGTCCACACAGGAATCCGTCGAGCTTGAAAGTTCGTCCTCCTCTCTGTTAACTTGGACAACCACTGGTGCAACTCTATGTGGATACTACCAAAAAAAATTTCATAAGCATCACAGAAAAAATACCTTTGTAAAAATTCTCTTGCACTACACCGCGGATTAGCGTTCTCTTGCTGCGCGAATTTCAGACAAGTCTCAGCAAACCAATCCCCGATTTCCTTCACAGAGGGCTTCCAGAACATAGCCCCTGAGGTACAATGTAAACCCCTCTTGAGCAGGTACTGAGTTGTCCCGACAACAGAACCAATTTGTTGGGAAATAGGGAAGACCCGGGTTTAAACCTTTTGTGTCGCACCAACAAAAGACCCACAGTGTTGGACCTTTCGACAACAACCTGCGCACAGGTTGCAGTCTCACCCGAAACAGCTATGGGGTGCCGCAGAATCAGGTTTCTGCAAGCCGAGAGGGAGATTACTGTACCTTAGCCTTAATAATCTTATTAAAAAATACTATAAAATCTTTACCATTCATTTACATACAACTTCGCGTATTAATAAACAGTCGTTACTTGCTCAACCCACTACAGGGAATTCACAGCGAAGCTAAATATTAACAACGATCTAATTTATCAGATGTATACAGTATTAATGCATAAAAGATAACAGAACAGAAACATCACAAGAAACCACAACACCAGATATAACGTGGTTCACCCCCAGTGTAGGGGCTACGTCCACAAACTGTGTTCTATTCAACTTGCTACAAAACCACAGTTTGATCTGCGCACTCAGCTGCAGATCCCTTCAGTCCTCAAAAAGCCGCGCACACAGCAGCAGGCCCCTGCGCACACAGCTGCAGGTCGTTCCTTAATGTTCCTTACACAAACCCTTTGCGCACACAGCTGCAGAGGTCGTCCACGCACACAGCTGGGACTTAACCTTTTCTTACAAAAACCGATCTTAGCTTCGCCTTAATCTTTCTTTCATCATAAAACCTATCGTAACTTCTTTACTCAAGTGCTTATTTATACTGCGCATTTTTACAAAACCATGGTCTTAAACCATGGGCACCCAAAAACCCTAAACCTTGGATTTAAACCATGGGTTTATTACAACAAAAGAGGGTTTTGACTTACCCTAACACCCCTAAGACTATCTTGACCCATAACTCCGCTTACCAACAGCTGCGAAGTTACCACAACTAGTAATCTTTAGGGTACACGCCCCAACAAAAGTCCGCAGAGCTACGGACTCCGTCAATGTCAACTGGCACCTGCGGTAATCGACCCAGGGGTGATACCCACTGCTGATTAGCTAATCTCATATGGATAGGCGATCTGACTAACTTAGGGCTACCCATCTGTTCCCATGTCTGCTTAGTCAGAACATTTACCTCTGATCCTAGATCTAGGATCACCTCATCCATTTCAAATTCTCCAACCTGTGCTGTGAGTCGCATCTCTCTTCCTGTTCTTGTATGTCCCATAATATTATGAACAACACGATGTGCAATGCTCATGGAAGAATATGGTTGACACTGATCTATGATGCGCTGAAGTTCTCTGATAGCTTGCTCATTTCTCACGAGTTTCAAACAACTCCGCAGCAAGGATTGTACACTTCCTGCCAACTCGTCCTCGTCGCAAGCGCCCAATGTGGTAGCCTATGATATATGTACAGGGCTAACGCCACAAGGTGCTTGCTGCGGTAAACCCCTAGATGGCGGCGGTACCCACGATCCTGATTGCATAGGGTCATCAAAGAAAGTTTTAGCTTCCTGAAATATTTCTTTATTCTTCTGCAGGTCGAGTGGTGTTGATTTATTAGTAGCTTTGCGCACCCACTCCGGTCCTATGTTCTTTTCACTATCCCGCGATATCCCATTAGTAGAAGCACCGTTGCGAGTCACAATGTTGACTCTTGGTTCTGGTTATTCCTACTCAGCAGCAATAAGCTGCATGTTCTGGTGTACTGCTGGCTTAGGTTCTCTGATCTTAGCTATCAAGGTAGGACATTCTTCTATAGTGTGGTCGTAAGATTTGCAATAGTTACATGTGGTGGTGGGGCTTTGATAGTCTCTAGCATAATGTCCTATAACTCCACAGTTGTAACAAGTGATTGGTCCGCGACCACGGCCAAAGCCTTCTCCATGGCCAAAGCCTCCTCCACGTCCTCATCCTCTGAATCCTCCTCCACGGCCAACATGAGCCGGATCATGCTGTGGTCCTACTGCTGGACCCTCTGTTTCTGATTGGACTCTGTACAAGTATTGCTTGCTCCCGACCATGAGATCATAGGCTCGACAATCGTGTTCATCATGGCCTACGGACTTACAAAAGACACAGTATAAGTTCTTAGGTGTCTACACGTACTTTTGAAGTAGAGGGCATTGCTGAGGTGGATGTCCTCTTGTTTTGCATATTTCACACCACGGCCCGTGGGTCTGTGGTAAGGGGTTAGGAGCCCCGGTTGCTAGATATTCTACAAAGACTGGATAGTTGTATTTAGTATGGCCTTATGCTTTACACTTTATGCACCATATGTCTTGCGCAATTTCTTTCCCTTTCTTAAGCTCATGCAACTGTAATGTGAGATTAGCTAACTGGTTTTGCAAGTTTGTCATACCTGTGCTGGTTTCAGCTAGAGGTGAAGCCTCTAGTTTCTTTTCCATCTCCAATGCGTCATCCTGCATCTAGAGTTTCTGCTGCATTAATGGCAGTCTGATGTGAGGGAGCAGGGCTGCAATAAACCATTCCTTATGCTGCTCTGGCACAAACTCAAAGCTGACTTGATCTATGAGAGCTTTGAATTCATGATCGAAGTCCCACATTGACTCTGTAGGTAACTGTTTGATGTCTTTGAGCTCTGTAATGCATTGTGACTCAGAATTAGGTTTCTTAAACTCTTTAGTCATGGCGGTCCTGACCTGGACAAGTGTTCTGGGTACCGCTGTGGCATACTTCATATACCATGTTAAGGCTCATTCTCTTAGTGTGGTGACCAACTGTACAAGTTTAATATTATCATCATGGATTGATTTAATGGTCCACACGGCTTCACATAGAAACCAATGCTGCTCTGGGTCCTCTGCCCCTGTACCCTTAAAGATAGGTAGCTTCATATCACCCCCCATGCTATTTCTACGTGGTGGATGTTGATTTGTTGTGTTACTACCACTCGGCAGTGTAGGTGGAGGTGATGTAGCGGTAGTATGTACTGTCTGGGAGCTACTAGATGGAGTTCCTACGGGATTGTTCTGAGTCCCGATCTGTTTCTGTGGGGTATAAGGGTGGTAAGAGATACCCCCTTCTGTTCTGTCTGTATGGCTATGAATCTGCTGTCTAGTACTATCTGAACTGTCTTCAAATATGGGAGATCTGAAATCTACTTTGTATTTCTTTCCACTACGTGTACGTCCAATGTTATCGAAATCACTCTCAAACTATTGTGACATTACAGTTTGTTAACTTATTGATCTGAAACCATATCCATTACTCCTTTTTCATTTAATAACATCTTAATGGACAAGTTTAAAGATTTTAGGTACTTACAGCGATATCCTTTGAAGAAGTACCGCTCAGCCTCGCTGAAGCTTTTTCTCTGTTCAACTACAAACTCTGTGACGAAGCCTTCTAGTATACTCGCAAGCTAGAAGTCTACTGTTCTCGTAATGGGATTATCAAGGTTCTTCACGGTTTGAATCAGCTCCTGTGTCTAGACAATGTTTCTTTTCTTCTTGAATATGTTCTTATCAATCAACTTTGATAACCAGTCGTAAAGCTCATTTCCATAGGTCGCAAAAAATATCGTATGCAGGTCTGTAAAGATATATTTTTGTAACCAGTCCTCTGTACTTAGTCTAAGAATCTTGTTCTCGTGTTCGGAAAACTCTTTCTCCTTAGACCCAACCCACTGGTTGAGTTTGTCTCTAGTAGGATACCAACAGAACATCAGTGCTCAGTTTGTTCAAAACCGGCAACAGAACCATTTGTTGGTTCGCTATGGGCAGACCCGGGTTTACTGTAATGTACCAACAACACCCCTAGCTCACTGGCCCTTTCGGCGACAGACCGCGGAGCGGCCTGAAGTCTCACCCGAAGTGATTCTAATGGGTTGGCCAAAGACTCAAGTGTCTTCGACCAGGTTCTGTAGCATCTTGTGTGTGTCTCGCAGCTCTTCTCAACCCACGAGGTCTCTTTCTCTCCGCGATGCGCAGTTTCCTCTTTCTCGTGATGACTCCAGCCCTTATCGCATCGCCGCGTCCTGAGCAACATGTAACTATCTCCTACGCTCGATCCTTATCCTGCGGTACCGCGCACCACAGCTCCTCTGATGGTGCGATATCGCCTCCCTGCGATATCCTACCGTTGCGACTCAGCGTACAAGGCTGCTTTACACTGCGTCTCTTAACTGTCTAGAGTGAAACATAGACAAAATATTATACAGAATACTTAAAGACTTCAACCTGCATTTATCCTTCTATAATGATATGAACTGAATAACACATACATACATTAAGCTGTAAGCAAAGTTCATGTAATGAGTGACAGATGCAACAAGTAAATACAATCACATGACACTCGGATTTTACGTGGTTCACTTCCAGGGTAGAAGCTACGTCCACAGAACTGTGTTTTATTATATCTTGAGAGAGTACACAGTTCTGCTGCACCGCATATGCAGCTCGAGATCTTCTGGGTAACTCCGCACACAGCATGGAGCCCTTCTCTCTTAGATTTCGTTTCTATCTCTATATTTCCTTCTTACAATATTCTCCCTCTCTCTCTCTCTCTGTCAATCCCTGCAGATTGTTACATACATGCTCGATGGGCCAGCTGCTGGTTACAGTAAGATACTACAGACTGAATACAGAACCAGAGCTCAACTCTATTACAATACAAGGTAACTATGAGCTAACAGACTCAATGGCTAACTAGCTAACCTTTTACAATACAAAATACATCCCTTTATAGGTGGCCCGAAGGTCTTGCCATTACAACACTGTGGGCCTGTCCCAACAGTAACCCAAAAACCCTAACTAGTGACAGTCGGCATATCTGTACTCGGGGTAGCCTCTTTTCGTCACACCACTGCTCTCTGCAGTCTTCCATGCTTCCCGGCGCTGACCATGGGTACTATGCGCTGCTTCTCGTTTCTGTCCTTCATCTTCAATACCTTGGCCTCGTTGCTCCTTTTCCTTTATGAGGGTAGCTGAGCCCTCCTGTCTTCCGCCGCTGCCTTCAATGCAGTGGGTGAGCTCTCTCCTCTCGGCCGCTCAGGTACTGTCGTCTTCTTTGAATTCTCTTCCCCGATAGTCATAGTTTTCGGCTCTGCTCTTCAGCTAGAAACATGCTACGACGTCATATATTTACCTTATCTCTTCTTCTTCACCAAACTATCTATCCGCCAAAATGGCAGCTTCTCCTGTAGCTGCGGGGTTCTACTCCAACACTAGCCATTTGGTCTGCTACACTATTGAGACTTATGGGAACATGCATGAATGAAATGGATTCAAAATGTCTAACCAAGTGTCTAGTGTGCATGAGATTTCTAAAGAGGCAAGGATCATGTACCAGATAGCAGTTATTCAACTGGGAGATAAGAAGCTGGGAGTATAAGAAGACATCAAGGCGATGAATACCCAAGTGGAGGGCGGCGATTAGGAGACTAGAAACACCCTTGTGCTCAGCCTGGTTGTTGGTAGAAACACCAACACACATTATGTCGATATGGATCAACTCATGTGACAGGGAATAAATGACCCACGCAGCTGAGGCGAGATTAGGAAACCATCTACTTGCCCCGTCAACAAAACCAACATAGAAGGCTGAGGTAGAATCCATTTGGAACAACCAAGGAAACAAACTGTGAGACTGTGGCAAAAACTGATGTAAAACAAAAAAGAAAAACTATGACACAAGGGTACTCATGGTGAGCGACTTCAGTCATAGAACCTCTTGAGGTAGAGCCCATTGCAAGGATTCTTCAAGAGGTGGTCATCGGAGTCAACAAGGAGATATCACCCTTTCAGAGGCATCGATGGATGACATATGGGCCATACCACATGGAATCAAACTTTCCTTTCCCTATCTTATGATTGGCTTGGTCATAAACGAGGATTAGATCCCCCTCGCTAAAGGTGTGAGGGTCGATGTAGGAGTCAGAATGGGACTTCAACCGAGTCTTAGCTGCTTCGATCATTTGGAGAGGAACACAAAGGTCCTCGTTGGTCTGTTCAAGCATAAGCAGGTGTTGTTCTGACGTTGAGGTATCAGGTAGAAGTTCGATGATAAGGAAAAGCGATGAAATCTAGCATTCAATGGGAAGAACCGATTCCACACCATGGACTAAGTGAAATGGGGTAAAACCAGTGGCGGTTTTAGTCGATGTCTGGTAGGAACATAGGGGAAAAAAGAGTAAGTGGTGCCAGTTGGATATGTGCTTGTCCACCATTCGTTGGAGCATGGTTTTGAGGATCTTGTTGACAGCCTCAACTTGGCTATTTCCCTGAGGGTAATAAGCAGAGGAATACTAGTGTTCAAACTTCAACATGGCTGAGAGCTTTATCCAAACAACTTCCTCAAAGTGAGAACCGTGGTCTGAGACTAACTATTGGGGGACACTGAAATGAGTGATGACGTGGTTAAATTTGTTTTTTTCCACAGTATCAACACTTGAAAGTAGGCATGGCTTCGGCTCATTTGGTAATGTAATCAACGACCACAATGATGTATTTATGGCTTCCGGCTGAAGGAGGGTTGCATTTCATGAAGTCAATCACCCATTTGTAGAAGGGACCGACTGTGACTGTAGGATGTAGTGGTGTAGGAGGTGTCCTCTCTTTTGGAGCAAAGAGTTGACAATTGCGGAAGTGTTTGACTACATGGACGCAATCAACGAAAATGGTGGGCCACAAATAAATGGTGCAGAGTATCTTTTGGGTGGTGGCCAAACTAGATAGGTGGCCACCACAGGCTCCACTATGACAGTCATTTAGGACTTGTTTGGCTTCATTATAGGTGAGGAAATGACACAATATGGTGTCGCCACTGCGACGATACAAGACGTCACCAATAAGGTGACATCGAGCAACTTGGTGCCAGATGTGACAATGATCTTCATGGCTTAAATGGGTCCCGAGTCTTTGTGTGCACAAATACATGAGGATGCCCCCATACCATGGTTCTTTCGTAGATATGACAAAAAATAATTCGCCAAGAATATTGATTGTGATAGGTGGTGAGGTAGATGTCGAAGGGAAGTATGCCATCAAGGAAGATAACGCAAAAGATTTGGTGTTTTCTAGTGTGATGAATTCCATACCGTACTCTTGTAGAACAACAATCCACTTGGTAGCCCGACATTGGACAAGGCGACGGTTCAAGAGATAAGGCATGGGATTGGAATTGACCATGACTCGAGTTAAACTCAAGAGAATACAGTGACGTAGCTTCTGTATTGAAAAGATGACAACAAGGGCCATCTTCTCTTCGTGGGAGTAACGTAAAGGTGGTTTGGAAATTTTATGACTTATGTAATAGATCATGTGCTCTTGACGAGCATCGTCTTCTTGAACCAAGACTCGAGCGATAGCATTTTCAGATGCTGACACATAGAGGATAAACTCCTTGATGAAGTCCAGAGGATATAACAAAGGAGGGGAAGTCATAGCTTGTTTCAATGCATCGAAAGTGCCTTGCACATGCTCATCCCAGAAAAAATGAATGGTGGTACGGAGCAAGCTGTTGGGCACCCTATATGCAAGTTAATTAAAGCCAACATACAGAGTGTTCAATATAAATTGTCAACCCAGGGAAGTCTCTTATTTCAAGGATAATATGCACTATATATGATTTGAACACTAAGTAGCTGATGTTTTAAGTAAATGATCCTACTTTCTTGTTCAGCCACACTCATCCCATAATCCACTTAATCTAATTTACTTTCTCAAGAATGCAATCACAAGTACCTCCTACGATTCTTAATCTAGAATTGAAAGATTCAGGAAATAACATCTAGATTAATTTTGTAGAAATTAAAATCCCTAATTACCAAACCATCTAAAGATCCATCCAACTATCCTGATTTAGTTATTCTAGAAATCCAAATTACATGAATTAAATTCGGCTATTCTAGAAATTCAAAGTACAGGAATGAAATTCTGCAATTATAAATGCAAAGGAACAAACTGCAAAGATCTAAAGAAAGCAACAATTGAAAGAACTAGGGATGAACAGGGCTGTTACAGCTATCACACAGTTGCATAAAAGACAGTTAACCTATACAGTTGACTGACACACCACACCACTGCATTTTTACAAGAGATGCAATTACTGATTATTCAAATGACACACGCTAAATCGATAACCATTGTAGCTTACTGTAAATAAAGGAAGTTATCACAAAATCACACAACAGAATAAATACATTACCTAATTAACTCAGCAATCCCTATGGGAATGCGGGCCCATCCTTCACACAGAGACGCTAGAAGTAACACGTTAAAACGCCAAGATTTGAAGAATCAAACTCCTTGTATTAAAAAGTGGTAGATGAACACGCAACCTTAATCATAGCTGATACAATAATTTGGTTAAATTTTCAACCCCTAGCTCAGAATAGTTCCCAGTATTTATACCATTACAATCATAACATCTTCCTACTATTATTGGGCAGCCATGAAGATCTCTGATCTTCAGGATGCCCTAATTACAATGAGCTGTTACAGTCATGGAAAGATGAGAGCATAAGATATAGGAAAGTTGTTATTCGAGCCAGAAATAATAATCATGATTAATTGAGAAGATACTCTGTGGATTGTAGCTAATTTTGAGCAGCGGTGGTCTATTACCTCCAAATCTGTCGCAGTGTTTTGCAACTACCCTTGTACAGCTCACGTGGAATAATACACTTGGACAACATTCCTTGGCCAACGATGGAATGGATGGCAATCAAATCAACAATGAATTTCCATCCCTCCTTTGGCATGTTCGGCCCACTACATCTGTATTCCTTACATCTCGAATTATATTTATAAAACCACCATATGTTAGCATAATTTAAGATGTAGAGATCTGATTACCACAATCCTAAGCATTACTAAAAGAAGACAATGATTAACCATACCTGTATGACTTGAGGGACCAAGTGAAGGAAAAACATATATTTAGCATGCATAATAGAGTAGGATGAGGAAAAAAGAGGTAGATAAGGGTGGTCAAAAGGGGCCATTTCTGGGCCCAACATCTCCCCCCAACTATCCTGTTGCATGTACTTGTGCAACAACCTCTATTATTTTGAATATGAATCTGGCATTGTGCTTCGTTCATGGAGAGAAGAAAAGCTGTATGGGAATTCAGATGTTCCTTCTTTTTCTAAAAATCCCTTATGGACAACCCAATATCTCCAACACTTCTGCTCTTCTGCCCTTGTTAATGAGAAATCTTCCCTGTACGATTTTTCTTGCCATCAGATGAGAGGAAATTTAAATTTGAGTCCCAACCAATTAACCCCACATTCCCTCATGCATCCAACATAACCCTCAATCTTGGAAAGTGCTTGTTCAAAATTCCTATAACAATAGGGGTCCCTATTTCTAAGGGTTGAGGAGGCAACCTGTCATATGTAATGACTACCTTCCAAAGCCACTCATTGATGCATGGAAATATGGTTGGTACAAGTAGAAATAACCCTTTCTTGAAGTTCCATTATATGCCGAGTTTGGATGGGACACGAGAGTACAATCTGATGTCGAGCAAGCAGGAGACGAGGATTCTCAGGTTCGCTTTGAATCCAAATATTAGAATGGGCCTCATTGTGAGAGAAAGTTTGGAAATACCTTTCCCAATGAACATGATTTCTCACAAAGGAGGAAAAATCCCTCAGCTGAACATCGCCTGAGAAATGGACAGGATTCGAATGGCGGTCCAAAGAGCAAGCTAACTCATGCAAATAAAGCTCACACAACAAATTCTGGTCCTCAAAATCACTTCCTAGAAATGTTTCCAGGAATTTAGCTGAGGTTGATATTTCATATGATCTCCCTTCTTTCACAGCCCTCAGTTTAAACCAAATAAACTGCTCAAATAAAAACACAGGGTAAGAGGAGGATGGTACTCTGGTACCCAAGAATTCCTGAGAAAGAGTATACAGTGGTCTTTTTCCACCTGCATTGACTTGAACTTTTTCAGCTCGTTTAGCTCCTTCTGTAGTTCTTCCCCACGGAGTTTCTAGGACATAAGTTCTTCTGCCCACTTTTCCTTTAATTCCCCGATGGTCTTCCTATGTTCAACGAGGGAAACCATCCCTTCTTGGTATCTCTCCACCTGACGCATCCACTTCCTCACTTCTATTCTCAAGATTGAGAGTTCTTTTGTCAGCTTTAGGGTGTTCCTCATTATCAGAATCCAAATTGATAAAATTTTGAGGAAGTTGAGTCCATACCTTTTCACTTGATGTTCCAATTTGAACATCTTGTACTCCTGAAATCACTTCTAGAGGTGCTAGTTCTTGTGTAACAGCATTCCTTCTTTGAATTTCTTCCTTAGTAACTTCAACCATAGGCGTCTCTAAAACAACTTCTAGAGATCCTGGTTCTTGTGTAACAGCATCGTCTCTTTGGAGTTCTCCTATAGAAACTTCAATAGCTACTTGTGAGGGTGTTGGTTCTTGTGTAACAACCTCCTCCCGAATTTTAATCTCCTTGTCTACCTGATTGTCAGCTGCAACTTCAACAGGGGGATGCAAGGCCACTAGTTCTTGTGTAACAGAGCCCTGCCCTTCTCTTTCTTCATGCTGCTCAGATTTTAGAGTTGCTTTCATGTATTTTACAATATGGAGTTGTTCCTCAAGGATTTCAGTGCCCCCCGAGGATTGTGATTGCATTTGTTCATCCTCTCCTAAATCCAAATCAGGTATGGTATCCATTCTGATATTGACTTCTTGTTGCATCCTTAGAGTCTCCACAAAAATTTCTAGGGATGTTTGTTCTTGTGTAGCAACATCCTAGTTAACTTCCTCATTCTCCTGCTGTTGGGATTCCATTTCTATCAATTCTATGTCCTAAGATGGTTTAGGAGTCACAGTGCAAACTTCTTCATTAAATTCCAGAATATTTTCCATCTCTGGTTCTTCTTCCCTCATTTGGGTGGCAACTTTAACGAGAATACTCAAGGATGCTGGTTCTTGTGTATCAACATCTTGTTCAACCTAATCATCATTTTGCTGCTGGGGTTCCATCTCTACCAGTTTTGTGTCCTAAGAAGGTTCAGGGGTCACAACGCAGAATTCTTCAACAAAATCAGGAATAACCTTGGCCTCTGGTTCATCTGTCCCAATTTGGGTGGAAACTTCAACAAGAATATTCAAAGATGTTGGTTCTTGTGCGTCAGCATCTTGTTTATCCGTTACTTCCCTTTGCTGGAGTTTCTCTTGGGGAGCTTCACCATCCTTCTAATCAGGTTGTCCTTGTTCTTCCACAGTTGTAGGTACGAGTTGTTGTATCACAAAGGCACGAACTATGACTTTGTAACTTGACTGGTTAAAGATTTCTCCACACACAGGACAAACCACTCTTTCTTCCTCATCACCAACCTCAACAGGAGTTGATCCTTCTAATTGTTCTGTAGCTTCAACCAATGTGTGCAACTTCCTTTCACCCTGTTTCCTACACGCTTCCTTCCAATTTTCTAGTTCCTTTCAGAGTGATTGTACTTCCTCCTTTAATAGCCCATTTTCATACAGAAGTCCTTCAATTTGAGGTTCTTCTGCAGCCAGTTCCTATGGGGCATCATTTGCTTTGGGTCTCAGAATGGGGAATTCAATTTGTGCTTCTAGGGTTGCCCATCTTTCCCATGTTGCTTATGCTGCTGTAACTGACCTAGTTCTTTTTCATCTTATTGGTGGTGATACCTGTACTTCCTCTTTTGTTCTCCTCCTTTTTCTCCATGGTGCTGGAATTTCCAGATTTGTAGCTGATGTGGAAGGGATATCCTTTGTTTCAACATTTTCTTGTTCTTCCTTGATCAAAGTTCCTCCCCATTCAGGGGAAGATTCAATGGTCAACACTGTTAACCCAAATAATCCCTCACTCAGCTCGACATGGCCTACACCACCCAAGGACACCCATGCACGACCTTCGTATCACCCCATTAGACCCCCACACCCTCAAAAAGGCTTAAAATGAGCAAAAGGGCTTAAAAACCTCAAAAAGGAGCCTAAATAACTCTTCTAGGGGCTAAAGCCTCCAAAAAGGGGCTAAAGCCCTGACCAAGGGCTTAAAACCCTAAAAATCCCCAAAAAAAGCTATAAAAGGAGGGGTGGGGGTCACTCTCAAACAAATCTTCCCTTGCATACTGTTATGCTGCCCATGGATGCCTTGAGACCCTTTGTCTCTCAAGCCACCCACATCCCCCTCTCACTCACTCATCTTCTCCATTGAGCCATAGCTCCTCCATTGCTGAGTGAGATAGAGAGGTGCTTCTTCCAGCTAGGGCATGGTGGCCCATTGCACCAAAGAAGAGTTATACCATTGCTTGTTCATGCTTTTGTTTTCTAACCCATATTTGCTTGTAGGTTTGTTTATTAACTTGTTTTACAGGTTTATTTATGTTTCTAATAGTTGTGTGTAGGTTCTCAGAGTAAAGCCCTAACCTTGTTTGCAGAGGGGCTCACGGCCATTTCTTGTCCATCTTTTCTCCCTTTCTGTTATGTTTACTTTTCCTGCATTTTTCCACACAGGAACCTACCCTTCCGTCCTATAGACGGAAGGAAGCCATTCCTGCCCCTGTAGCAAGGAGAAATCCTTGCTACAAACACCTCCATGTTTTTTTCTGTTATCATGGCTCTAACATCTTCGGCTTCAACTGTCGCGGCATCTAATGCTGCTCCAGTTTTAGCTTCTTCTATCAGAGATTCCAGATTACTTAGTCTCTCAACAGGGTTTTTTTGTACATTCTCCTCCAATTGTTTTGCTTGGTCTTTTGACTGATCCTCTGATCCAGTCTCATCCCCCCCAACTAAATTGGAGGGACTCCAAACCTCCTGTTGCTCTTCATTTCCCCCAACTATTGATTGGTAGGATCTTCTTAGTTTTGAATGGGCCCCATGAGTGCAGGTACTTCTACTTCCTCTTCTATTGGAACACCGGGAAAAAGGGCGAGTTCCTAAATTTGACCTATAAATTGCTCCCAGGTTTGGTTCTGTTGAGCTAAGGCCCGTAAAATTATTAATTTGATTAGGCCATGGTGGGTAAGGGAGGAGTTTGGATGCTTGGATATTCTAACAAACCCCGCCATATGGTGTAAATCATTGAATAAATAAAATGGAATGTTTAGCAAGGCCCTGTGATGGATATGAGATAATAAAGGAAATTCAGAGTAACAAATTGTTTGATACCTACCTTCACAAGTGATATACTTCTTGAGGAAAATTGCTACTTGATCCCATGGCCGAGGCAGTGACTGTAACGCTATCCCTCTCCGTGACTGTTGAATGTGCTCCCCTTCTCTCAGAAAATCTTGTACTACTGCAGGATTGGGGGTTCTTTGTCCAAACCAGGCTCTGCCCACCTGAGGAAGGCCAGTGATCTTTGCCACTTTTGCTTCAGAGACTTCGATACGTAACCCCCAAACTTCTGAGAGGGTTTCTGTAAGATTCAAGGAAAATTGTAGATCTATCTCATGCTGAAACCCATTCAGACGTTGGAAGAATTCAGTCCAGCCCGCAGCTTCAAAAATAGCAAAAACTTCGGCATTTCTTCTTAGTTCTCGCGTGTTTGGAGGTTCATGCCAAGTTAGGATACCCATGTTTGTTTTCCTTCAGAAGTGTTTCTCATTCCGACAGATTACAGATCCCGATAATGGAGGTTAAATCACAGAGTACGGAGGAACAACTGAGAGTGGAGTTGGGTAAATTCAGAAAGTTTCAGAGCATAAGAATGTTTGGAATTTTATCCCAAATTAGGAAAGGTGGCGTTATTAGGTAACATAAATAGCCATTAAGTCGTACGAGTGGATGGTTAACAATTTGCAGGTGTAATAATGGGCATAGAAAGGAAGGTATGATTAATATTGTCAGATCTATTTAATACTTAATCAAGTAGATAATCATAACCATACCTTCAAAAATATGTGATGAATGGTGACCTTTGGAAAATAGTAGAGCGTGCGAAGTGCAACCATTTAAGTGTAATCATTATTGCAGGTATGTTGTAGTGACCTTTTCTACCGGCGAACCAAAACCATCATGTCAAATTGGTTGGAAACATAATGAATGCTGGAATATAAATCGGAATCGCCGACATTAGAAATTGGAGCCAGATCTAGAGGAGTCTCTAACCATGGTTGCAAAGAATTCTGCCAATAAAGGAGGAGTGACAACAGCAAGCTAGCTAATTGCATCTCTATTGATGGATTAATATTGTCTGATCCACAGCAACTAAACGGTTCTCGTCAAGTTCATTCAATTGATTCAATCTTCTCTTCTACGCTTCGGTCACATCTAAGTTTACCTCTGTAGCTGTCTTCAAAGTCTTAATTTCAAATTCAATCGGGAAGAAAGAGAACAATTTTCCCATACACCAAGTCATAAGGAGAGAAACCTGTAGTGTTGCGCCAAGTAGTACGATATGCCCACAATGCTTTCGGAAGTGTATCAGCCCAATCTCTATGATGGCTCTTGACCGTCTTGGTAAGGATGGCTTCAATAACTTTGTTAGTGCTTTCTACTTGGCCATTGGCTTGGGGATGGTATGGTGAAGCTATTTAGTGATGAATATGGTACTTTCGTAGTAGAGCTTCGAATTGATGTGACACAAACTGAGGTCCTCCATCGGTAACCACTTCCTTGGGTACTCCGAAATAGGTAAATATTTCACCATACAGGAAATCGATCACAGCCTGGTCATTGGATTTCACCAGAGCCACAACTTCTACCCATTTCGTCATGTAGTCAGTACAGACCAAGATGAGGGTTCATGGGACCAACAAAATATAAGGCCCATCTATTAAAGGGTTCAACCACTAGTTGTGGTTGAAGAGGCATTTGATCTAATCTATTGGGTTGGCCCATCCTCTGGCAGCTATCACAAGAATGGACATATCTTTTTACATCCCTAAAAAGGGTCGACCAATAGTATCCCATTCTCATCACTTTGTGTCCCGTCCTCCTGTCTACAAAATGCCCCCCACAAGGCTCATCAGGCATTATTGAGTAATGCAGATACCTCATCCTTGGCTTAGCCAACCGATGCTGTAAGGTTGCGGGTGTGGTGTTGTCAAAAGCTCCAATCTCTTGATGACTTCTGCTGAGATCAGGTTCTTTTGGCTGTCGTTGTCAACAACAAAATGTAGAGGCATTCCCTTCACCCACATCTGCAAGTGGAAGAGGCGCTCCTCTGCCTCTAACTCTTTAGGATCCTCTAGTTGAATTTGTGCGGTAACAACAGTGGCAGTGGGGTTTGCATCAATGATCTGCCTCCCATTGTATGTGGTTGTGGCATTGGGTTCAGAATCAGAATTAGGATCTGATTCTGAAGATTTGATCTCAGCTACTAATGACTGCTTTGAGCGACATTCATCAGTGTTGTGCCAAGGGATTTTATGAAATTCGCACCACTTACCAGTGTCCTTCTTTGTCTTTCCATCCCCCTTCTTTTCTTATGGTGGGGACTGGTTGTCCTTTCCTTGTCTTGTGTTTTGCGGGCCAGGGTTTCCCTTGCCTTGCTTCTGTGGTGGGTGCGCAGGTCCAGAGTCTCGCTTGTTCTTCTGTCGAAATTTCTCTTCGATTTTGACAGCATACCGATAGGAAGATCCAAGTGAAGAGATGTTAAGGAAGTCCATCTCAGTTTAGATGTATCGATCTAGACCACTATGATATTTCAGGATCAGGTGCCGCTCAGAGTCCTTGATACTCAACTTTGTCCACAGGGTATGAAAGTTGTTGTTGTACTTCGACACCGTTTGGTCCCTTTCTTGACGCAGAATGGTCCATTTTGTGTACTGGTCATCATAGTTTCCCACAGGGTAATATTGTTCCCTGAAGACATCTATGAAAGAGGCCCAAGTGGGATTTGTTTCAAACATTCCAGACTCATTTGATGAGTTTTGCTCACAATAAGTACCCCACCAATTTTGGACATGGGGGACTGCCTTAAGGAGCGCAAAGGTGATCTTTTCTCTGTCAGAAAAATTGTGGGCAAAGAAATACCCTTCTAGAACATTCAACCAATTATCCAGGGCATCTGCATCGATATTGCCTTCAAATAAAGGAATATCAAAGTTAACTTGTACCTTAAAGGGAGTTCCATCCCCGAACCGACTGCTCGTTGAAGATGCACTTGCCGCTATCGGCATTCGTAGTAGGATTTGGGTGAAACTATCCATCATCTCGTTCCTCTGTCGCTCGAGGGCTTCCTCGAGCAATGACTTGATAGGATCTCCTGCTCCGTCGTCTCTATTTTCTTCCGCCATGGGAGGTCCTTTGGGACGGTGAGAATGATCAAGTGAAACTAGTTCGAGACCAAACTCTCTATACTCGGACCTCGTCGGGGACATGCGCCAAGAAACAATCAAAGAGCAGATTGCTCTGATACCACTAATCTGGATTTATGTGTGAACGAAATGAAAGAACATATACAAAGTCATTATAATAGACATTTTGAAAAGATAACAGAGATACAGTAAACACATTCTATTAAATAGCGGAAATAGAACAGACTGTAATACAATTGCTAGAATGGTGGTAGCTATCTCTGAGAAGAGATGTGGCTGCTACCCTCATCCGTGCCAAGATGAATACAAAATGAGGCCAAAGGGGCCTATTTATAATAAGAATGAGGTGAGAACCCCAAAAGTCCAAAACGTAACCCTAGAAGATGAACCGTCATAAATTTTGCGGCCCCAAGGTAGTAAGTTGAACAATCAACTTCTTGGGGTCATAAATTTTGCATATGATCTCCGATTTGGGTGTTCGATAGCTCTGGATCAGGAAGAAAAGTGTTCCATCCACCTGGCTAGAATAAAAATGGAAGCAATTACTAAAATCCATTGTGGTATATATAACTTGTGAAGGTAGATACAATAGGGCCATGATCTATCATTTCAAACTAATGAACCATTTCACAGGAAAGAGCCCTCTGAATTTTCCTTTCTACTTACACAGGAGCCTAGAAAAAATGGCACACCAGGTGAAGGCTCAGCCAACCAATATTGCTGGAAGATTGTCTCACCATGGCCTTATACAACTCCTTATCCAAGAATTGTTGAAGAGGAGAAATATGGCATGGACACATTTCTTGTTTTGGAATGGTTTTCAAACAGGCCTACAACTACAAGAGAAGGGAAAGTATCCTTCGAAGAAATCCACCACCCCCAGGAGTGGAAAGAGGAAAAGAAGGGCTATTTCACCAACAATAGTAGATCAGCCTTCTTTCTCATCCAAAACCAAGCAGGCTAAAAGAAACCTAGACTTTAGGGGAAAGGGTAAGGAAATCATAGCACAGAGTGGAAACATTCTGAATCTTCCCTACTCAGATTCAGAATAAAAAAGGGATGAAGGTACTGACCTAGCAGAGCAGGTGGTAGCAGAAAATGAAGAACTTCCATCACCCACACCAAAATATCAAGATGAACCAGTGGAAAAAGCTTCCTCTAGCAAGCCAAGGGAACAGAAAGTAAACCAGTTGCTGAGACAAGTGTATGAGCTCGAAGTTTTAGAAAGAGAGATAAAAAGGAATAATGCCATGTTGACCAAGAGAAATAAGGAGCTGCACAATTATTTCCTGGAGATGAGAGGAATGTATATCTTGCTGAAAAGAATAAACCTAAGATACATGAAGGACAACACTAGGTTGTACAACATGATCAGGCTTTTGAGGCTGTAGGTGAAGAATTCCAGACCAAACCCTAGCACTCATTTTTCACTAGAAACCCTAGCTGAAGCACCGGTAAGCCTTCAAAATCCAGAATCAATCCAGGCTACTCCTCATCCTCCAAATGTTGAGTAGGTTCAAGAAAGGTTAGAAGGTAAGAAACAAAACTAAAAAATATAATTTGGGAGGTTTCTTAAAATTTTTGCAAGAACGGGGCTTTCAGTGGCTTAGGCAGACACTGAAACAGTTCAATAGCCACTGAAAGTAGAGCTTTCGATAGCTAACAGACCCAAAATTTTGACTCCTTAACCACCGAAAGCAGAAAGAGGCACATAAAGCAATTTTGGCATAAAGGACTAGTTTTGGTAAATATACCTAGATCAGAGATGAAGGGTAAAAGATGAAAGTTGCTGAGGTACACCATCAAAGGAAGTCTGCTCCGGTTTTGGGGATACATCAAAGAGTATAGGGTCACAAAACCCTACCTAGTTTAACCAACATTGGCTCATCCATCAAAAGACTAGTTACAGTTTTCCTCCAATATTCACTGCAGTCATCAAAAGGTTCAAAGAGTGAACAAGTCTTAGAGTTAGTTAAACTAGTAGTTAAATTAGGGTTTTTGACCTAATTCTGCAAAAAACAATTATTTTTTCTATTTTTAGTAAATTAGATCCAATTTTTCAGGATCTGAATATTTTTGTAAAGGCTATAAAGCCTAAGAATTATGTTTTATAAAGGGTTCAACTTTGGGGACCTGTAGAGCATTACTATTATCAAGCTTCTCATATTGCTCATGACCTAATATAAGATCTTTTGCTATCATATGTCCAGCTTCCATTTCTTGTCTATTCTGTGCTTGTGCTTGAATGTGTTGTTTAGGTTTATTCATGTTATTTGATGTCTGATAGCTGTCATCCTATCTGCATGTTGATGATTTGAATTATAAGTACTTTCCTTGTTATGATTAGCCATTTATATATATTTGTTTTATGTATGAATCTGCCAGCATGATAAGTTCTCTGTCTCTGCACCATGTTATCAAACCTCTGAACAATGGTAGTTAGAAGCCTTATCCTTGATTGAGTTTCATGCATGTCTTGAGAGTGTGAGGTCCTGTAGGTCACCTAACTTGATCCAATTAGAAAAACCATAAAAAACATTTAATTTACCGGGCATCCTTGAGCTGCAACCTAGAGGAGTTTACTGGAGTGATAACACATGGTTCACCCACATCATATTGTGGTTGTAGAGTGAAGGTTCTGGTTGATGTGATTCTAATTTTCATTCTTTTTTTTCTTGACATTTTAATCTTTGCATAACATCTCCATTGGAAAAATATCAAGTCTTGAAGGGGCGTGTTGCACATGCGATTTATCAGAGAATACAAAATCACATCACATTTTTCATCCAATAATTTACATGGTATGCTTTTTATCAAACTTTTTATGATTTTTATCCACAGTTACAATAGATTATTATATTGTAAATTTACCTTTTATCATGCTTTTTATCATGGATTATTTTTTAGGCATGTTGAATTCTAGGGAAATCTTGATTCTTAGGGCTCATTCGGTGTTATTAGGGTTTTATTCTATCCTAGGAGTATTAGTTCTGCGAAAGGGTTATTGAGCTCAAAAGATATTATTTCTTTTATTCCTTGTCATGTTTAAACTATCATCTGACATTTATATGTTGTTAGTGGATGCTACTTGTTTATGCCAGAAATTGTTTCCAGACTACAAGAAAACAAGCCAACATAATCTGAAATATTTCAATAAAACAAAACAGGCTTTTTAGGGTTTTTAAAGGTTTTCTGGTTGTGAAGTTTGGTGACAAGAGGGAATGCATTCATAACCCAAATAAAAACTAAATCACAAGCATAGAAAAATTGAGATGCATAACATAATAACCATGTATCCAACAAAAAACAACACTGAAGTTCATCCACAAATGGAAAGCACTACAAGCATAAAAATTTAAACCAGCAATGAAATTACCAACTGAGTAGCTAAAACAAGCTATAAATGAAGCCAGAGAACAAATTGAAGGGTAAAATGGAGCATATATTTCATAATCAGTTCTTCAAATACACATAAGAGTCATTTACTTAGCTTATGAACAAGTCTGGAGACCTCCTCTATACAGCCAAAAATCGAACCTCTAGTCCTCTTTGTGACATACATTAATACTATCCTTCAAAATTCGGTTAAGGACTAAAACCTAACTGCTTTTCGGCGTACTCATTGAAATAGTTCTATCAAAATAATAATTAGAAAAATGAAATAACCTTCAAAACATAACTAATAACTGATTGTGTTAACAAGCCTCATAGATCTTTAGCTGCCTCTGCTAACAAGGCTATCCCTTCTAAGGCTTGGGCCTTTCTTCTATCCTTCAGCTGCTCTGCTTCCATCTCTACCATATTTCTAGTGAGTTCTTCATTTTGTTGCTGTAGATCTTTGATGTTTTGTTTTAACATTGTAAATTGTGACTCAGTATTTCTTTTTCTTTTCAATGCCTCTTTTGAGACTGCAATCAGCTCCTGATAGTGGTTATTAACCTCATCTAGATCCTCTCTGGGTATTCTATTGTCCATAACCAAGCCATCATTTGTCTCCTGCATATATTCCATCTGATGTTTATACTGCTTTATAGTTCTCTGCAAATTCTCTTTCTCTGAATCAAATGCTTTATTTCCTGCTGTACTTTGCATCTAATTGGGAATCCATGGAATGTTTAGTCTCCTATAGATTTCTTCATCTTCTAGCAGCAATTCTGTAGGAGTTTCATGAAAACTTAGGATTTCTTTAATCTCAGCTTCACAGGGAACATTTTCATCAACCATAAACTTGTTTTCTGAGTGAGAAACCTCTATATTACCTTCTTGTTGTTCCTTTAACATTTGACTTCGTATCTCTAAAAATACATCAGACAATTTAGTTTCAGTAAGGGCATATTTTCCTTCTGATTTCATTGGCCTTTTTCCTTTACTGTCACCCTTATCAACATCCAATTTTTCATCAGAGGAGGAGTCATCTATCACAGTTACTCCTTTTTTATTCAATTTAGGGTTTAATAATTTCTTCATATTCATCCCGAGCTTGTTTCTGGGTCTAGTCTTTGGTCTCCACCCAGGAGCAAGTCCCCCTACCATTTTGAAAGTTTTTCCTTGATGGGTGACTGAGGCAAATTCCATGAATTTTAGCTTCTTTTTCTTTGGTACTGCTACCTCTTCCTGGCTGTGAAATTCATTTTTAGTGCCAACCTTAGTTTCATCAATAACATGAAGTTTATCCTCCTCAAATAGGTATGTTTCATCCTCTGACAAGACTGTAATTGGACTTTAGTATCCTCTTCATCACCTGAAACTTTATCTGCAAGTACAATCTTTTCATCAACAAATGTCTCTACTGGTGCATCATCCTGAACAGGCTGGGTCTCCTTATTAGACTGCAAATATTTACTCACAATGTCATTTAGATGTTGTTTAGACTCACAATATTCTTTTGCAGGCTTTGCAACTTCCTCCAATTTTACACTGTCTTCATCTTTAACCTTTATCTTCTGTCTTAGCTTTTTGACCAAGGTCTTCCTTTATCAGCTTGCTTTCTATTATACTGTCCTTCTTGACTATTCTAAAACCCTAACCAAAAAAGGAAATATTCCCAAGTTTTTCCTTTACTTTGCAAAACACTGTTGATAATGAGTTTGATAAGTCCATGGTGAAAAATGGACTGTCTAGTATGATTTTGGTGTTCTTTGATTCTGCAATACATCTTCTGCAGGCTCTTTAGCAAAAAGAAGGGCAGGTTCATCTTTGATTCATTACTGAGGTGTTGAAGAAACCTGAAATGGTATTTAAAAACAAAGGCATACCTTCCTTCACATGTAATATAACTTTGTAAAACCTTAATAGGTTCTACCCATTCAGGCTTGAAGTTATAGATGGGCACACCCTTACCCCAATCTGGAACTATACCAGGTAGTAGGTACCTTTGTGCATTAAAGGTGAATGGCACCCTTTTAAACCAAAGTTTTCCCTCATTTTGAACCCCTGTTGCCTCAGCTACTAACTCTTTGGTCAATTTGAATTTCAAAGTATCAAAAGATACAGTATCTTTGTCATAACACTGAGCAAACTTATGGGAGACCTCAGCATTGTATCCATCAATTTTCCTGAAAAATATCAACCATCCTGCATTTTCAAATAGCTCAGCACATCCTGGGAATTTATCTATCCAATTGAGATCAGTGGGCTCGACCCTATTAGTTTTTCCACTCTTCTTCATTTTCAGTATGGTTTGCAGCACCTGTCAGTAATCTCACAATCTATTTATCTTCAAATTTGCACAGTTTTGGCAGTCTATTTATCTTCAAACTCTCACAGTCTGCCCTATCACCAGTTTATGAAATTTTTTGTACCAAGTTTCATCAATTTGACCTAAACACAGATTCAGGGACCTCCAATAATTCTACTCTGAACTTTACTAACTCAAATGATGAATAGTTATATATATTGATTAATATCTCATCATTCGAAGTCTATTGAGTGAGTAAATTCATGTCCTTCCTTAAAATTTTGACATTATAGGCTTTATTAGAAAAACCCCCAAATTTAACAAACCCTATCAAATGTCACGTGGGGTACCTATTCAAAAGCTTAACAAAAGCGCTGGAAGTCGATCCTATGAAAGGTTAGGTGTCAAATTGCACATTCCAGCTGTCTTCAAATGTCTAGATCACTTCGAACTATCACCCCTAGGAAGCCCTAATTCTTCCTTCAACTGTCAAAACTTCGATTTCTCAGCAATATGTCTCCACCATGACTTTCAATGCCTTCGTATTCTTCAACTTAGGAACCTATTCCCAAAAATTCTGCCTCGTTCCACTCACTGTCATCATTTTCCATGAACTTGCATACAATTTCCACAATCTCCCTCACACGATAACCAAACACCTGTTTCAATGATTAGCCTGGCAAGACACATATCAAATGTGATAATTGATGTGGTTAACACCTTAGGAACGAAACCCCCCAAAAAATAGGACTGGAAAAGGACTATTTTGGCACTCGTGACTTTCTTGTAGCGCGCTAGTGCATTAATTTCTCTCTTGCGCTACAAGAAAGTCCAAACACATAACTTCATGTCATTTAATCACTAATCCAGTTTTAAGAATTGGTTTATATGATTAATATTGATCTTAGTGTCATTAATGAAACCATTAATCAATATACACCTTGCAGAAACCTTCAAGAATGAACTCTAAGCAAAATTTATAAGAGCAAGCTTAAAAATAGGAAAAATCAAAATGATGAAAACTAAAAGGCATAAACTCAAAATTAACCTTTACACCAAAATTTCCTAGGAGTAAAAATATTAGCAAATTTCAAAAACATAAACAAAAGCATAAACTAAGGAAGACAAAATCATGAACTAACACTACTCTTGATGGAGATACACCACATGGTTTTTATATATTCAAACTGAATTTGACCCAATTGTTTAAAATATTCTTTTATTAGGATATTTATATGCAATTATTATTAGATCTAAGGCATTAATGAGAGTGTATATGTTCATGTTTTATGTATGTTATTGTTGATGTTTGGGATGTTTGTAATATAAATGAATGCACATTGATTATAATGCAGGGGCTATAGTGGAATGGTCATTATTTTGGTTTTCTTCTTGTAGAGTTGTCCAAAGCGTAATGGTAGATTCTCTTGTTTGTATTTATAAGTTCGCGATGGTATATTTTTTCATTTTTATTGCAAAGTTGTACAATTTTATTTGTGACCTAAATTTGTTGGGTTCAATACTTATTTGATGATATTTAGTTTTTGTAAGGGTCATTCAAAAGTAAAAAAAATTTGGTGATTTGTTTTGATATGTAATTGCTATCATAATCCAGAACTCGATCTAGTTATGTATGATAAATATATGATTTATTTAGAACACGATACTTCATTTCCATCATGATTGTATATAATATGTAGGGCATGTTTGACCTGAGATGTAGACATTATGCTATTTAATATCTAGTCTTTTGCATTCAATGAGGGTGATAAATGTTTTTTACCATATTTTGCATGCTTTCAAAAATTTCAAGGACATGGATATAAACGCTTCCTTAGTTTATCTAAGAAAAAATAGTCTTTAACAGAGTAGTTCTAATGATATGAGTGATGATTCATTAATGTGCTTTATATGCTTGTTAGTGTATGTTCTTATTTTTAATAACCATTGCAAGTTTCTAACTAACTCTAAAAATTATAAATCAAATGACATAATTCATATTTAAATTGTGAACCAAAGAAAGGAAAAAGTGGCATTCGTATCTATAAAAAAAAAGGAAGTTTTTTTTTCTTAAAGGGTAGCTTGAAAATGAGAGATTTAGAAAATAAGCTAATTGAGAATTCATGCACTATATTAAGGTTGTGTCTCAATAATAATCCACATTGTAATAATGGTTCGTGGGTGGCATAATCACTCCACAATGTAAAGTGTTCATTTCTATCAGTTTGTCGGTATGCCAAGATTTGGGAGTCCAATTTTTAACCCTATGCGGCATGGTCCTTACGTGGTAAAGTGTGTCCTAGAGAAAAGATCCTATCAGTTGGAGTATTATGAAGGGAATACCTTTGCGGAGCCCCAAAATGGGATATATGTTAAGAAATATTATGCTTAACATTTAGCTGAGGCCGATACCTTGTATATATTACTATACAACTTGTATAGTTTGTTTTTTCTTATGTTAGCATTATTGATTTGTTGACATGCTTCCTATGTTGTGGCAGATGTCGACATGATCTTCGGTCTATTTAGGATTTGATGATGGTACCAGATGGAACACTGAGAACCTAGCTTCATCCATCTGGGTTATCTATGAACTTGAGGGTCAGTTGGTATCTTTAGGAGGTGTGTGTATTCAACCAATGTCTAGTAATGTTGTTGAGTAGAATGTTGTGATTGAATTATTGCATGATGCCATCTCTAATGGTATCTATCTCTTAAAGTTCTCCTCGAATCCCAAATAGTGGTGTCATAGTTAAATGGCTTGTATCAGGTTATGGATCCTACATTATTGAGAAGGTTCTTGAGGGTAAGCTCATAAGAGCGGTAAATTGATTTCATTACATACATTCATAGATCTGGACTTTATAATTATGTTACCAATTCATATGCAAATTACATATTATATTGGCACTTGTCACATCCATAAAGAACCATACAACATTTAAATCGCATTCACATTTAAACACATTTGTAAATATAGCAAATAAAATGCTATTAGTTTTTATTTTCGAATAGAGTCCAAAATGGCGTTATAGTACAAAATGTCATAAGTACATACACACATACACATGACCGATACCAAATGTCTACATAGTCCTCTATGTCTATGGGCCTGAGTGATGATCATGATAACATATGACTACATTGTCCAACCTCCTGAATAGTCTAACCCATGGATAGGGTACCCCTACTACGTGTCTCTCCATAGCCTCAGTAAATTCCTCGACTTGTACCATGGGTATCTTGTGATTCAATCGAGAAAATTTTCCATGTATGTTTTGGAGCGTCTATTCTACATCTGCACCTATCATCTCATCATCTCGTCCCCTCTGTTGATGTCAATGGAAACCATCTAGTCTTCGCAGACCCACGTATGCACAATTACTTAATGTCAGTACTTGTCACCGCCAAAAATTGGGTAACAAGATACAAATAGGACTCCCCATTTTCCCTGAATATAGTTAATGTAGTTGTGTTTCACCAACACCTTCAGTTGTGAGTGAATGAATACTGCTTGTGAAATGTATAAATAAAATCCTCCTCTCCTCATTCGTGCATTTGTTCATTTGAGGGTCTAGGAGTTGAGAGATTCAAACTCTAGTATATGCTCTTCTATCACACTACCTTAGTAATATGCATAATCAAAGCTAAGTATTCCTAAAAAAATATTTTCCAAGACATTACAAGATTTTATAATTTGATGAAATATTTGCCAAGTTTTTACAGTATTCTATAATTCAGTGAAATATTCGCAGGATATAGTGTCTCAACCGTTGGACTACATGAACAATCACTGAGGCCAACTTCTCGACATGACTATATCTAAGTTCAAAATCAATGAAATTTCAGCTAAGATAATAGATAATGTGCTCTTTGAGCTCATCGTCCGCTTGGACCGGAAGCATACCAATCATCTCTTGAGACACGACTGCATATAACAAGAATTCATGACTATAATCAGGTGGAATAAGCATGGGGGCTGATGCCAAGGATTTATTAAGGGTGTCAAAGGATTCATGGGCTCTCTCATCCCATATGAACGGAGTACCCTTCTTCAATACTCGCATAAACCCCTTGGTCAAATTAGCATAATTGACAACGAATCGTCGTAAGAAATTTCCCATCTTTTGGAGACTCTGAAGATGTCGAATTGTGGATGGGGGAGACAAATGAAGTATTTCCTCAACCTTCAGTGGATCGTCCTTAATACCCTCCTTCGATACAATGAATCCCAACAAATGACCCACTTTCACACAAAATATGCACTTTTGAGGGTTCAATCGAATCTTGTATCGACGACATCTTTCAAAAACCAAGCGCAAATGATTTGGATGATCCAACCTCAACCAAGAGTGGGAAGCTAAGTCATCCAAATAAACTTCGATACTACACTTGAGGTCATGGAAAGTAAAATTCATATCCCGTTGAAAATTGGCTCCAACATTTTTAAGCTCAAAAGGAATTTTCCGATATGTAAAAGTACCCCAAGGACAAATAATCGTAGTATTATGTTAGTCCTCAGGTTTAATCTATATCTAGTTGTACCTTGAAAATCCATCCATAAATGAGAAAACTTCAGTCCCAACACACTCTTCCAAAATATGATCAATGAACGGTGTGGGAAAATTATCCTTCGGACAAGCTCGATTCAGGTCTCGAAAATTAGTGCACATTTGGATGGTTCCCTGCTTCTTATCTACTGGAATAGGATTGGACACCAATTCGGTCAAAGGAACCATATAGATAAAACCGTCTTTGAATAGTTTCTCTATCTCAACCTTAATGGAGGGCGCTTTGAGAGGGTTCATTGCATGTAGTCGTTGTCGAACAAGTTTAGCATTGGGATATTTTTTATCTTATGTTCGACAATGTGAGGGTCAATTCCTGGCATTTCTTCATACAACCAACTAAAGATGTCATGAAACTCTTTAAAGAGATCGGCGTATCTCTTGACTTCATTAGGCGAAGAGTTCGCACCGATGTACACATTCTCGATTTTTCCAGGAATAAGAGAGATGTACACATTCTCGATTTTTCCAGGAATAAGAGAGATGTCGATCAAAATCATAGGAGATAAGTTCTCTATGTTCCCTTGGACATATATACCATGAGTACCTAATGGGACCACAGAGTGACCAACATTCTTGCTGAAGGTTGTCCTAAACTCATCATGCTCGATCCGTTCAAGCTCTAGGAGAAAGTAAGAGCAATGATGCAACTCCTCCCAAGGATTTTATGGACCATTCATGGCCTTGAGAATCACTTCACCTGAAGGAAAAAATCTCATCAATGAAATCAGGCAAGCATGATGACACAACTACCCAAGCAGGTAGTGCAAGGAGATTCTCCTCCTCTATCTGCAAAGAGGAACGACTAGGATCTACAATAGGATCAAGTGTAGCCTTATACACAACCTCTTCTATAGACAACGACATTCTCATCCTAGTAGATCTAGCATCTTCAGCCGAAGTTCTCTGAGAAGGAAGATTCCATGGGTCATCCAAATACATAGTGAAAAATGGGACCGAACTCATAGGTGACGAATTACTACTATGATTAGAGCTAATAGCTAGAATTGGTGTCAAAATATTAAAAGTTCCCATTAATGATGAATACATTCTGACACCAACATTCTCAGTTGTTGGCTAATAATTAACAATAACTGGTATATTCAATATCGACAATACAGAGGAAACATAATTATCAAAAGACATATGGTCGATCGTCACAATCCAATGCTCAAAAGGGAAGCATACTACTCGAAATACTAATGATACGATCACTTTCATAGCGTAAATCCAGTTCTGACCCAGTAAAACATTGTAGTCAAGGGGCGTATCAACCACCCCAACCTTGACCGAAAAGGACTTCCCTCCCAGCTGGACCTGAAGAGAAGGAATAATGCCATGCGGCCAAAATTATCGTCCATTAAAGGTAGTCAACATGGTCATTGATTTCAACAACGTGGGCGAGCCAAGGCCTTTCCAACAAGCCAAAGACATCATGGAGGCTACAACAACTTCATCAATAATTGTAAGTTTAATGGTGTTGAGACACTCCACATAGAATAGAAAGGCCACATAGTGAGCAAATTGAGGATGGACCTCGTGGGTTTCAAATCTGACTATGGTGGAGGAATTAGGATCAACTACGCCCAGAGTATACAATAAAGCTCTTCGTTGAGAAGGACAAGTATAAAGAAGTTCAATGGATGACATTGGACATGGAGTCTGGCCCAAATATTCAATAATAGAGTAATGTTGGGCGGCTCAGGCATTAGGATTATGTCTCGAATGCTTGAGGACTCCCTTAGGTATCGAAGGTATCCTTCAGGCTTATCAATCTACAATGGAATTCCAGGCGGTATAGGCTCTTTCTCTAGTTTGTCTTGTGATGAACCATAATCTTTCGAGAGAGTCCCAAAATTAGCAGCAGACATCATGTTGATGCAACCATGGACACCTTTGGTTGCCAATGGGTTTTGATACCCATCAGAACTGCTTCCAGTGTCCATGTTCCTTGAAGCCATGTTTTTATTATGAGGTAAAGGGTTAGCCAACACAACTAGGATTTATGCGATGTACTTCGAGGCATCCTTAGTACGAGGGCACAAGTAAGTCAGATGGTCTCCCCCACAAAGCTTGCAAGGGAATTTAACCTTCCATTTAGGAGTCTTGTCCCCCCCAACATTATCCATATTCTTGTCAGCATTCTGATTGTCCTTCCTATCCCACCTCGTTTATTAGTTGTTCCCCTTCTTCTATTTCTTCCAGTTTGCTGGTTACCCTTATGATCTGATGACTAGACTAAGTGTACATCTGTTGATTGGATGGGAGTGGAAAAGGAAACGACCTTCCCGGTCATAGACTGAATAATGGATAAATTTTGCATTTGATGTGTAACCTGGTCTATGACCTTGGCACTTACAGAGCCAACAATACCATCAGCATGTGTCCTATTTTTGAACTTAGGATTGAAGTTCAACCATGGCACATTAGGGATAATCTCATATAAAATATTAGACTGAGCATAAATCAAATGCAACTGTTGAGCTCTAAATATAGCATGTTCCCAATTACACACTCTGGATCTTGAAACATCTTTTACGATATAAGGAAATAAATATTTGAGGAACCACTCTAATAAAAACTTAGGTGGAATGGTCGCCTTAATCAACCTCTTTCATTGGAACCACTCTTGGATATGATCATATATATGCTTGTATTTATCTTGCTGAAATGTCAA
This sequence comes from Pseudotsuga menziesii, assembly GCA_001517045.1. Classification (NCBI taxonomy): domain Eukaryota; kingdom Viridiplantae; phylum Streptophyta; class Pinopsida; order Pinales; family Pinaceae; genus Pseudotsuga; species Pseudotsuga menziesii. The sequence continues at coordinate 123,044 of LPNX010592833.1, read as the reverse complement.
CAAGAGCTCGGTGCTGACATCGTAAAATATCGACAATTGAAATTAGTTCAAAAAGGTCATGGCTAAGTCATTAAATTTCCGATAGGTGCCCCTAGGTAGCTCTATATACCATTTCACAGTGAGACCCATAAGGGTGTGTTGAAACATTCGTAACCAGACAGAGTCATGGTTAAATGAGTTCAAATAGCACCATAGGTGGAAATTAGTGACATTCTCTCTAGGGTCCTCACCATTCTTATTGTTATCACTCAGAATGTACCCAGGTTGTGAAAGGTAGATCCCGAGGTAACCACATAACCACTTTAGATTGTATTTTGACCTAATACAATCAGAGAGGGATCTCTAATTTTTTACAAAGTATTCTCACCCAAGATGTTCAATCAAAACACTTAGAAGGTCAGTTTCTAATAAGACAAGTTTGTTTTTAAAATATTTGGGAAGACAATCATGGAGGAGACCATTGGGAAATGGAGTCAAAAATCAGATCTGAGTTAGGTTGAAAGAGGCAGGGGTTTGAAAGGATCATGGACAGAGGAAAGGTAGACACTATTTTCTTAGTCTTGAGTCATTTCCAGGTTGATTAGAAGACAGAGGGAGATATCCCATCAAACAAAGCACCTAGCTAGGGTGAATTCTGTAAAACTTTAACAGAAAATTATTTTGAAAATGCTTGAACAATGAACCTAGAGCATGCAAGACGAATTGTAGACCATAAAAATACTGCTCAAACATGAAATAAAATACAAAATAGAGTGATATATTGGAAAAAAAATTACACAAGAAGATCATGTACTGAAGAAAAAGATGGCACAAGAATCTCTGCCATGGAAAAGTTCAACATTTCTCCTCTGCAATTTTTTTCATCTTCTGAAAATGAAAACCATTACAATGCAGAGCCTCTCTGATCTTGAAAATCCAACCCTATATCTATCAAATACATATGAATATATATCTAACAACCTCTACCTAGTCTTAAATTCAAAATCTAACTAAACTCAAAAAATAGAAACAGTTACAACTAATTTCCTTCATTTAAGGATGCAGACTACTGAAAAATAGGCTTCAAATCCCCACCCACATATCTAAACCGGTGATATCTGTGTGAAATATGAGAGAGGTTTTTTAAATTCAACATGCTACCAAAAAAACCCATGTATTCATTTTTCTATATTCCATTCCATCTCCTCGGAATCTTCTTTTGAAGTTAATGACTCAGACAATAATTTTAAATTTTTGGAAAAATACACTATGAAGATCCTTTTTATTCTACCAAAATAATATAACTATGTAAAAAATGAAGAATTTTTTTGAATATTGGCCCGTGCTAAAGAAAATACTCTCTTAGTTTCTAAAAATTCATCTTCGTTTGGAGGAAACAACTCTCTGAATTCAATGACTAAAACAGTCATTTTCATAAAAAATTGTCTAGCTGCTACAATTAATATATGATAATGAGTTTGTTTGGATACTCTTGATTCTATATAAATCTCACTTTATCTCTTACTGTATATATCCAAAACACGCCTTACCTCCCACTGAAAAAAATTGCTCAAATCACAACAGTGAGGTGCAATAACAATGAGCCACTCTCCACGAAGATCTGTGACAGAGCGAATGAAATTCTTACTTCTCAACACATATTCACTGCATATAACACATTTTGGATTGTAACTAGGACAATTAGAAGGATATAAATGGATTATCTGATTGTATTTAACTGCTAGATATTGGCTTGTATGCTCCATGTGAGTTGCATGCATGAAATACCCTGCTAACATTTCCTTATGTATATTCTCACAACTTTTGAAATCAGTGCTGCACACCTTCAAGAAAAGATTTAAATCCTTGCCAAGATAAAGGTCAACAATCTCAGCTGTAATTGCCACATCAGACCCACTATAAAATCCTCCTAGTATTCATGAAGGTACAACTGGATTAGTTGGAATTCCATAATGTTTATTTTATTAATTGGTGAAAAGAATTCTACTCATCCCACATGAAATTAAACCAATAGCATTCCCCCCTCGGAAACCTTTAGGACCATTGATCTTGTTTGCAGATACAACACGTGTATTGACTTGCTTGACATATAAAATTTTGTTAAAAAATGAAAATTAAACAGCCAACACATTTTGAAATAGATGTAGACCGTGGCTCAGGATTTAGCTCTGACATTAGCCGTTAAAACAAGTGGCTCATACCCGATTTCACAACCTCAAAAATTTTGTTTGTCCGTGCAAGTTGTTGGTGTGAAATCCACCTCAGCCGTGGATCTTCTTCACCCACCCATCTGACGGTCTGTTCCCTGTGCAGCTTAACAACATTTCACAAACTTTAAAATTTATTTTCTCCTCGCATGTTCCCATTGTGAAATTTTTTTGGACATTGGATTCTTTGGTCCTTCACCTGCACCATTGATCTTCCATTTGATTTGTAGTATTTTTAAATTTACCAAATTCATGAGATGATACAACTCGTCCTTTTCTTGGGCAGACGGTGATGGAAAATCCACAGAGGATATGTCTCAAAGTTGTCATGGCATAAGTTTAAACAACAATGATCTTACGAGAGGGAATCAACATGTCCTGGCATGCATTACATTGCTCGTAATAGTATTTGAGGGATATTGTCATTGTCAATTTTAGCAGGCTTACCTTGGGTGGCCTCAACCATCCAAGCAAGAAACTGAAAAGAGGATGATTTCACATATATGTACATTATTTAATGACATCTAATAATCCTGAATGGGTATTGCAATCGATAGCATTTTTTAGTTGTTGGATACTTGTTAAATATGTGGTTTCTTTTGGATTACTTATTTGTCTTACAACACACCTCATAACAACCAGGTCACCTTGATTTTCTTGACTTCCAATCAATATTTTGTAAGATTATTTGTTTCATATATAGAAATCTGAGTTTGATACGCATTAAAAAAATGTATCTGGTCCTGGTGAAATTGGACTTGAGTTTATTCTTATAATGATGGTACTCTACCATGTTGGTAGCTACAAGAATTTAGTATGAAACCTTTCCCAGCCATCGGTTCCCCATACACAAAGCTGAGCATCGACTCCTGATGATACAAGCACATTTAGCACATGAGAAAAAATGAGCCCGCTTACTCTCTTTTGATATCGTTTCAGCTTGATATTTACCTCATCCACTCGAATATTGTAAAGTAACCCACACACAATCGAAAACACCAATACCTTACAAATGATATGCCACATTTACATCTACGTATAGCTCTGTCGATTTCATTTGTCTCTTACTCAATTATGCAATTTTATCTGATTCTGAAGCTCCACATGTTGTCTGATGTTTTATTTGTTTTATGAATAGGATTATCCCACATTTGAAAGGAGGGCGTGTCTTTTGCACTTTATATACACTAACCGTTTCAATGTATACCAAGAAACAACGTGTGTATTACTCCCTGGGAAATCGACGCTTTGGTCTTTGTTGGATGACTTTGCTTGGTAGTTGTTGATCGGTGGGCGTTGATGCGTAGAGTACTCGGTCGAAAAATATCTCGGTGTTGAGCTTGTTTGGAAATAGACCATATAAACCCCCTTTTTTATATTTAAAATCCGTTCAATTCAAGTTTAAAATAAAACCTTTTAAAATCCGTTCAATTCAAGTTTAAAATAAAACCTTTTAAAACACTTGAGAACACCAATTAAATTTAAAAACCTTTTTTATATTTAAAATCCGTTCAATTCAAGTTTAAAATAAAACCTTTTAAAACACTTGAGAACACCAATTAAATTTAAAAACCATAAATTAACCTTCGAAATAATTCTCAGGTTCATTGAAACTTTTTTTTTTTTGCCAAAAATTCCTTTTACATTTTTTTTCTTGTAAACCTCGGATTCTATGCATTATTAAACCGAGTAAAAACCTTAAAATTTTTCCAAATCACCAATATAACCTAAAACAATTTAAGGCAATAATACCACCTGCAATAGAAAGAAAATAGTGATAACAACTAGCTCCAATTGGGGATGCTATCCTCCGTACGAGGTAGAAAAGATCCCCGTAGACCAAGTTCCTGACCCATTTGGATGCTCCCAATCTTTCTCTGAAATCCTCAACCTGTTCTAACTTGTAACCATCACCTGAAACCGTTCTGCAAACAAATCCCACTCTCTTATCACCTGTAACATATAACCCATCCATCCTCTGAAGACTGAAACCAACTTAAGCTGCAAATTTGAACTTGTAACTGAAACTGAAACTAAAACTGAAAACAAACTGAATATTGCTGAAAGAAATGCTCTCCACGTTGAGCTTATCCAAACCTACCTACCCTACCTAACCGAGCACAAATGCCTATTCAAGTAAAGTCTAATTTCCAGTGAAGCCAACCAAGTAATTGATCAAATGATTGAGATTCTTCATCATGTTTGATGAAAATCATAAAATAAAAATGTAATGGTAACCAATTATGATAAAGGACTTGATATTTATTGTAAAGACATAGCAAATCATTATCACTGCAAATTTTCTCCATATATTCAGCCACTGGGTCATAAAAAATATGACAACTTTCAGCATACTCTGTCATTTGCTTACCATGAGATGGCTGCTCAAACTGTAACTTTTCTTGCACCCTATCAAATTGATCTTCAAAAGAACCTTGAAGAGTTTTTTCGTGACAATTTATAAGTGGAACATAACAACTTCATTCAAAATCTCATAATGTAAAGCTTTATTCTTTCCAAGTGTTTCAAAGAAAATATCATTATGTTCTTCAATAGAATCAAGAAAAATGATTTCTTCTTGATACAAATTTTCTGAATTTGAAAAATATGAAGAAAATTCCATTTAGAACCCTCACCTTATTCTTCATAATTCAATTCCTCATTACAAACTGTTGGTTTTTCCACATGCTGAGATTGATTGCATGACTACTCTTTTTTCCCATCATCCATTTCAAGAAAGTTTATAACTTCATCCATAATCTCAAATTCCTATTTTTGATTAGGGACTTGTTGCAGCTGCAACATTTTCCCAAAATTCCAAAAAACATTTGGACCCTCCTTTTGCTTAGATTAGTCCATTTTTCTTCTTTGAGTTGGTCTAATAATGATTTCTCATAATGATTTAATTGATTTACCACTTGTTTTGATTCTCCCTCTGATGCTTGAAGAAATCTAATGTTTGATCAAACTTTATCGCTGCCTTTGAATACATTTTTAGCTCGTTCGAATCGGGAATTTGTTTGGTTAAATCTTCCGCCGTTGCGGTAGAATAGCGAGTCTTGACTTTGAAATTTCTCCCGATACGTTGGTTGAATCGGCTGTTTTTTTTTGTTTGAATCGGAAGGACTTGTCATTTCTTTCCCCGCCGTTGCAGATAAACATTCGGTTTTTGACTTCGATTTTTTCTCCCGTTTCGATTGAGTTTAATCGGCTGCCTTTTGGTTTTGTATCGGAACCGTCATGACTTCTTCTTCCACCATTGCAGATGGCAAACCTCTTTCTCTCCCGATTATGGTTTGAGGTTTCAGACCCTGTAAATCTGTTTGGTGTCCGTCGTTGCGGCTACGATTCTATTTTCGTTCCGATGTTAGAAATCCGACGCGCGGTTAGTTGTCACCTGGTTATCCCGCCGTTGCGGCTGGATCTATGGTTTGGTTTTCTGCCGTTGCGGGCAGAAGTACCCTTTTGTCTTCCGACCCAAATGTCTATGACGTCCGATCTTCTAATTTTTTTCCCGCCATGTATGTCTCCGCGGCGGGATCTACGCTTTGGCCGTCCGCCATTGCGGAAGGACGATTGCTTTCAGCTTCCGATCCAAAAGTGGTCCACCATCCGATATGTTTGACCCTGCGGAGGGCTTAGCGTTTAGCCTTCCGCTGTTGTGGAAGAAAGCATACTTTCAACCTCCAATTCAAAAGCTTTCCGCCGTCCGATCTTTTGCTCGCCCGTTGTGATTGACTATATATACGGGGTCGAGGGGTTATGTTTTTATTGTTATTTTCGACTGTCAAGCATTGTCATTGTCGCGCTGTCGTTTTCTTGAGCTAGCAAAGGACCCCGCTGTCGGTGTACCTACATCCAGGTGGCAACTGTGGAAGCCTGACTGTCGTCGACCCGCCATACTCGCCGTATTTCCAGGTAGGCTCCTCGTCGCATTTTTCCCATTCCGTTTGAACTGTTGGTTGTTTTCTACGGTGGTTTGTGTCCCCGACCGTTTTCCTCGTCTCGTTAAATTATATGCCTATATAGGTGGAGATTTTATCCTAGTTGGCCGTGGGAGGGCGGTTTAACCTTCAGAGTAGCTTTGTTTTCCACCGCTGTTTATTTTGCAGCCCTGCGCATAGGGATTGAGGGGTTTTGACGCATACAGCAGTTACGTTGTCTGCGCCAAACCGCCCTGCATATTGATGATGGGTAGAAGTAGGTTTCCGCCGCTTTTCTCTATGAGGTTTAGGCTGTTTGCCCCTTTTGGTGCTACCCGTATCTTTAAATCACAGCGGTTTTTCCTTCGAGGCCCAGCGCAACCAATTTCGTGCTCAGTTTCGAACCCGGGCCAGGGAAGAGGGTGTGCCGCGACGCATAGTTCTTTATCGTAGTTTTGCACAGGCGGTTTTTTCTTTGATCAAACGCACCTTAGAAACTCGCGTAGTGGTTCTGTTTTTCCTCGCGGACTTGATAATGGCACCCGCAGAGAGCGGGAGTTTTCTTCGCGCTAATGTAGATGTTTTCCCATCCGATTGTATTGTTAGAAATGTTTGGTATTGGAAAAAAGTGGAAGCTTGCATAATCTTATTGCATATAACTATTTTCAATCATGCTAGACATAGACTAAGTCACCAAACAATGTGCATTGTGTTTCAGTAGCTCTGTTAGTTAGGCCTTTTCAGCCTAGGTACATGCATATATTTGCTTCATTGACTGATTGCTGTCATGTTAAAACATAGAAGAAATGACACACTGCCCATTGATTTCTACAAGTTTGTCACTCAGCCAAAATGGCTTCATGTTACAATTTTGTGGCAAGAAGAGCTCACCATGTCAAAGAGACAAAAGAAGAAGGCTCCTGTGGTCGAAGAAGAGCCAGAAGTAGAAGTTGTCACTAAGACATAATACATATACGAGGACACGAAGTGCATTTCTAGCGTTGAACTTGAATACCAGTGGGGGGAAATATATAGACTGATCACATGAAGAGAGGTTCCTGACATGGGCTTAGAAGAAGAATCCTTATATGCCAACATAGAAAGATCTTCCCTGATGAAGATCGCCACTAGACCAGAGCTGTTCCCGTGCTCCGAAGTAATCGGATGGATTCTATCTCGGGAAGATGTCACAACAATGATTCTGGAGGATGTTAACAAACATGGCTATGCTACATATAGCCCTGGATATGTAGCTCTGGCTTATCACCTGCCAGAAGCCCAAGTCTTTTTATCTGATGATTGGCTAAACAACATTAGAATGGATCTGGTGGAGACATTTAAAAAGATGATGTTGCAAGGAAAACATTACAGATACAGAACAACAGGTGATTATGATACAGCTAGCTTAAGGGCTCCCTACAGGTTCATAGCTTTAATGCTGAACCGGATTTTTGGAAGAGCACATGGTAGATTATTCAAGTTAGAATGGATCCCAATCATTTTTTATGTTGCAACCCAGGGGACAATTTTCAACTGGGCCAACATTGTATCCAATAGTATTTATGCTTGCTTGGCTTCAGCTTTGGGAGAAGTACACCAGAAGAGATCAGAATTCTATATGAGTTCCATACTGATAGATTGTATATTATGCAACCAGCCTTTCCCTGGTCTCAGGTGCATCTGGGACAGGGAAAGAATGCCTGTCTATGCTGCTTATAAACCATTGTGGGCACATAAATATCACAGCCATTACAGAGAAGTCTGTGAACACTTCCTTATGCCTCTATACACACTCATTTTCCTAAAGGAGTGTGATTGTATGTTGGAGGAGGCCCTGCAAGTAATAGCGGAGTATGCAGACTACTATTTGATTGAAAATGGCCTGTACTTCAGGATGTTTGGAGGTTCGAGAGCACCTTCCCTGCTGCCCAAATAAGCAATTGATTACATTATTCACAAGGAGGCAGTCAGACAAGTGTTCCTGGATGGAATAGGAAGCTTTCTGTTTGAGCACAAGAAGACATCCTATCCCCCTTTGCCCTTCAATCTAGGAAGCTACAAGTTCACCAAAGTGAAGAAGGCCGATGAATTTGTAGAAGAACTGGAAAGATTTCATTTTGGCGAAATGTCCTTCCGTAGGAATGATACTCAAGGCAAAGTGGCTGAACACTGTAAAGAGCACAACGTGCATTTTGAGTATGCCCACCATTGGGATCGAGAGGATTCCATATTCCGAAATGTAGTAAACATGAAAGCCTTGAGAAGAAGGTTTAAGAAAAATATTACCACAAAAGGTGGGAAGGGAGATGAACAAGCCAAGGCTGATGAAGAGGCCAGAAAGAGAAACGAGGAAGCCCAAAGATTTGCACAAGAAGCTGTAGGGTGGCTGCACACAGAAGAAGAAGAGAAAAGAAAGGCTGCTCAGGAAGCAGCTGAGAAAGCAGAAGAAGCAGCTAAGAAAGAAGAAGAAGAAAAGAAAAGGAAGCTGGATGAAGAGCTCCAAAGACAAGAAGCTGAAAGGCTAAAACTAACACAGACAGAGCAATCAGCTTCTGAAACAGCTGCAGGGCAGACCCAGGACATGGAGAACCCTGAGGTTTGGGACCCACAAGTACCTACTGCCAGCACACCCATGGTCTCCACTCTCAAGCTGGTCCCTTTTGTGCAGAAAAAAGGAGAAGAAGTCCCCGATTTCAATACTGTTTTCTACGACAGGGCAACAAAGAGAATAGTGAAGAGAACAGAAAGGATAATTGAAACGGGAGATCTGCCAGGGAAAATGATATCGGATATGCCTGTTATGTTGGGAACAGAACAGGATCCATGATTCACCATCAAAGCCGGAGCATCACTGATTCAAGCCTCAAAGGATAATGTGGGCAGGATTATGACAGACTTACAGCTATCTAAGAAATCCTCGGCTCAATTAAAAGACACTTTGAGGAAAGAGAGAGAGGAAGGCAATAGGCTGAAGCGTAAGTATGAAGACATGCAGAGGGAGATCAAGGCTTCTAAGGCTGAATTGCAGGCCCTCCAAGCAGAAAAACAGGTTATTGAAACTACACAGGAGGCTCTGGAGAAAGTGCAGAAAGAATGTCAAGAGATAAGAAGTGAAAAGGAAAAGCTGCTGGGAAAAGTAGAAGAGCTAGAAGAGCAGCAAAAGATTATCTTACAGGCCAGTGAGATGCACTCCCAAGAGCAGAAAGAGAAACATCAAGAGCAGATTTCTTCTCTGACAGCTGCTCTGGAGGAAGCAAGGGAGCAGTAGGTTAACCTCCAGCCATTCAAAGAGCATGTCTTGGCCCAAAAAGCCAAGATGCTGCAGCTACAGACTGCTGTTGAAGAGGAGAGATGTAGAGTGCTACAGATCGATGGCCGATTGGAAGAGATCTTGGAAACTGCATCTTACTTTGTGGACAGATCTTAGGACGTCCTCTAGGTCCTGACTACAAGAATGGAGAGGTTGGAAAGCAATGAAGAAACTCCAGCAGAGCTTCCATCAAAAGATAAACAAGCCCTCAAGCGGGATTACGACTTAATAGAATTTGCTATTAACACCGCAGAGGATTTCAAGAAAGCAGTCAAGAAGACAAAGGGAGCCTGCACGAATTTTTTTAGGAGAGTCCTCATTACATACAACCGGTGCCAGGTAGAAGCCAAGCAGAGGTTGGATGATTTCCCAGACCAGAATTCATTTGTGGAGATGTTGCAGAAAAGACATCAGGATGAAGAAGCAAGAATGCAACACATTAAGGCCATTTATGGCCAGATTCTGAGAAGCGAAGTGGGCCATTCAGCCGTTAGTGTGTAGCTTTTGGAAGACCAGCTTCGGTTGAGCACAACCAGAGTCGAGGCTATAAAGAACCAGGCTGAAAAATTTGAAATCAACATTCATTTTTTGGAACCCTGCGCGTTTGAGGGCATTGCCTCTGATGCTTCGTCATGGAAGAAATTTTTAGATGCCGAAGTGGGACCCTCCTCATAAAGGATCGGTCATTTTTGTAATATGTAACCTTTTGCGAAAAACCTTTGAGAAAAGTCAAGCGTTGGGAAACGAAGAGTTGGGAAGCCCAAAGGTTACTTTGGGCAGCCCGACCATCTCACCTTTTGTATAAATGTAATAGACTAAGAGGGAAGATGGGATTTTTCCCAGTTAGACTAAAAAGCGATATTGTAAGAAGAACTATTTCTCTTTGCAATAAAGAAATTTGGTTTGCCTGTTGGAGAAAGATTGGTGGAATTTCCAAATGTTATGCTATGGATGGCTGTAAGATGAACTATTTTGTTTTCCAGTTTTGTCCGTTAACCGTGAGACCATTCTAACTCTTTGAACCTATGTTCTTGTTAAATGATTTCTGGTTTATTTTGTGGAATGATCACCATGAGTAATGTATGCTATTCATAAAACAATTGGCTATTTGATTGTTGAAATATATTTAATCGTTCATGTGTTGTAGGTAAGAGTATTAGCTACCTGTAATTTCTGTTTATAATGCATGGATAATACACATTACTCATAAATAAATCACAATTTGGCTCCCCGGGAATAGATAGATAGATAGATAGTTTATTTCATTCCTGCATAAGTGAATCAGATGCTGGTGAGTCTAAGACGAGAGGTAAGAACCTGTGCATCACATTGTGACTGCTCCCTGCATCCTTCACCACCCTGCATGGTTATTTAGGCATATGTATATCATCCTTAAGTCAAAAAATACAAAAATACATGGTGGACCGGGCCGCAACCGGTAAAACCTTTGTTTTTGTTACTTGACCTACGGTAGCCAGACCACAAATTGGATGAATTCCCTATACCAAACAGTCAACGGGCTAGTTGGGAACGTTGACTGGGGAGAATCCCTTTCTGTTGTTGCCTGCAAATTTTCAGGCCTCAACAGGACTTTAACTCTTTGTTTCAAAATTTCAAATGAGGAAAAACACAGTGGTAAACAATCACCTTCAGCACGTTTACTATTCACTATGTTTTCAACCTTTTGATCATGAATTTCAGTCAGATTTTCTCCACTAATTGTCTGAGAACTTGCAAAAATTTCTGCTAGTTGTTTAGGTACATTATCCAAGCAATCATCCTCATACTGATCATATATAGGTGGGATGAAATATTGTTTAAAACCATCACTAATAGAATTTATGACAGGATTATTGCCATCTTTAGAAAACAAATTAGTATAACCCTCTTCCTTTACACCACTGGGCTGATCATCTTTCTGTTCACTAAAAGAAGGTTTAAAATGCAAAGAAAATGTTTCTTTTTGTTCATGTTGCTCAACCAACCCTAATTTATTTTCAATTTTATCACCACTTTCTTGGTCTGAATTTTTTTTAGACATTCTAAGACTGTCTTCAACCTCCAATGAATCAATGAACATATACTGCAAAGTGACCAACTTTCTCTCCAAAAGAAGAAAAGACAATTCGAGAGGAAAGATAGATGTGTAATACAATTTAGCAGGACTTTTTAATGGTTGAATTTCTTTTGGCATGCTATAATAAAAACTTACAAACCTCTTGTTGAAACTTTGCATGGTTTCACCCTCTTGTTTCTTCATAGAATAAAAATCTGAAAGAAATTGGTCCAATGACCTCCTCTTACCCCAAAATCTCAAAAATATATCAGAAAAATCTTCCCATGTTTTGATAGATTCAGGTTGCAAGTGATTAAACTATTCCTTAACATCTCCTTGCAAGGATTGGGAAAATCCCTCATACAAACATCATCATGCTCTACTTCGAAAAGGTCAAGGAAATGATCAAAGGCTTGTAGATGTTTTTTAGTTGTAAGGTTCTTGGATTCTCCATCAAACGTAGGAAGGTATTTGTAATGGTTTTTAGGAAAATCATGAAGGACATGAGGTAGGTGAAGTGGCCTATACCGGTTTTGGATATTGGAAGAATCAAGGCTATGTGGAAAGGATGTAACATCAACTGTGGTATCATGAGGCTCACAAGGCTAATCCTTAATATCACGTGGTTCAAATAAAAGGTCTTGACCAAAATCAAATGTACAAGCTGATGAGATGCTTTCATTTCGTAAGGAAGGATATACAAGAGTAAATTCATGGTATTGTTTTGAATGCAATAAGCTCTGAGAAATTCTTTTGACAAGATTAGGAAAGGACATGAAAAAATTTACAAGAAAGGATAAGATGTCTTGGAGAAAATTGAAACTTGAGTACCTTATCTCTTCATCGTGACTTTCCATGTATTTGCAATGAGCTCATTTCCCCAGTAGAGTCTGTCAGTTCTCTTTGAAATCTTGATTCTGGATCATGCCGTTAGTGGAGTCACTGAAATTTGAATTCTTGAAGATGGAGTGTCCAGGTGAAAGATGCACAACCTTCTTGATGTTTGATCAGTGTTCATTGTCAACAATCAAATCTGAAACTCTGTCGTTCATACCAAGGGAAGATTTGAACCTTTGTTCCCCGACAACAACACCAATATGTTATCACTCAGAATGTACCCAGGATGTGAAAGGTAGATCCTGAGGTAACCACATAACCACTTTAGATTGTATTCTGACCTAATACAATAAGAGAGGGATCTCTCAATATTTAAAAATTATTCACACTCAAGATGTTCAATCAAAACACTTAGAAGGTCAGTTTCTGAAAGTACAAGTTTAAAAAAAAAAAATTTGGCAAGACAATCAAGGAGGAGACCATTGGGAAATGGAGTCAAAAATTATTTCTGAGTTAGGTTGCAAGAGGTAGGGGTTTGAAAGGATCATGGACAGAGGAAATTTAGACACCATTTTCTCAATCCAGAGGAATTTGCAGGTTGATTAGAAGATAGGGGTGACAACCCACCAAACATAACACCTAGCTAGGGTGAATACTGTAAAACTTTAGTAGAAAATTTGTAACGAACATAAAATAAATATAATAATTAAATAATTAATAATAAACATGATTAAGATGAAAGGACATGACCTTTCATTCACAATTCCCAATCCCTATTTAATACACAGGTTATCAACCATTGTAATCATCTTTCATCCTATAATTAGTATATACTTTCCTTATGGCTTATCGAATATTCCAGGTGTTTTGGTGAATAATATTGTATGAGCGAATAATTATTCGCTTCAAGTGGTATCAGAGCCTCATTTGGCTGATCTGGGCCTTTGGACTTAATTCTCAGACCTTGTCTGATTTTTGGCTTGTAGCCTTATTTTAGGGTTTCCCTAAAATATTGGACATTGTCCACAAGAAAAAGAAAAACGTAAAAAAAAAGGAAAGAAAAAAAAAAAAGATAATAGTAAAAGGAAAAAAAGAGAGGGGGTAAAAGTGAAACCACACCTGGTTTCTTAAAGTGGGTTTGAGTTTGAATATAAAAGTGCATAATAATTACTAGTAAATAGAAAGTGAGATTTGAACTTAGGTGGGGAATACAACACTCATTCCTCCCAACCACCCAATCTACTCACATTTTACAAAACTTAAGGGAAAAAAAGTGCATAATAATTGCTACTAAAAAGCAAGTGAGACTTGAAATTAAGTGGGAAAGGTAACAACTCATTCCTCCCAACCACCCAATCTACTAGCATTTTACAAAATTATTGGCATTTTTCAATTATTTAATTATAATATTTCAAAACCTTATTTTATTATTATCAAAACAAACAATAAAATAAAGTTTTTTATTATATAATAATTAATACAATAATTAATTATTATTAAAAAAAACTTTATATTAAACTATATATATAGTTTATAAAAACATTAATATAATTATTAATTATTATTATAAAAAGAAAATTATAATAATTATTATTGTTGAAAAAAAAGGGTTATTTAACCTAACGAAGAAGACTAATTGTTGTTGAATAAATTGTCAAAGGAAAACAAAATCGAAAAAAATCGAAGAACATCATCATCTACTGTGGAAGAAATCAGAGATCATGGAATCTAGTTTACGACTACAAATAGAGAAATTAGAAGCCAAGTTAACGTTATAAAAGAGACAATGAAGAGTTATGGGACATAAATATGAAATCGGAAATGTTGATTAAATTACATAAGATGCAAAAAGAGCGCAAGGAACAAAAATTTTCGACTAGAACAATTATATAGAAAAATTGTCGGTCCAAATTAATAAATTAAAAGACAAAAATGATTTTAATGAGAAACAAAAAAATCAAGATATAAAGAAAGAAATAAGTGATTACGAAGCATAAATAATATGCGTGAACAAAATCGTTAACGATAAGGATGAAGAAATGATGCACATACGACAGAGATTAACAGGTCAAGAATCAGTGGTCGACCAGTATCGACAACAGATAAAAATTCTTTAACAACAAAATAACGACTCTAAAAAAGAACACAAGATGGAGATCGCAAAGAGTAATAAAACAATATCTCACAATTCTGAAGAAATTTTCAGATTAGGAAATCATAACAAAACACTGATTACAAAAATAAAAAAATAAAAAAATAGTAGCAAGAGAGAACACTCCAGTGAAGACCTCGAAGGAAAAATATTGGAAAAGCAAGAAGAAAACCAGTGTCTAAATAATCGTAATCATGAACTACATAATCAAATCAAGGAGTTAGAAATTGAAAACAAATCGCAAGATGAAAGAATCGAAAAGATTCATAATCATAAACAATCTATTAGAGAACCAAGAAGCACAATCCAGGAAAATGAATCCAAAAATCAAATTGAGGAAGTGAATACAGTCCTCGCCGCAATCCAAAAGAAAGAAGAACAAACAACACCTACACCTTATAGACATCCTAATTATAATCTTCATTTTGACCAACGACAAGGTCAAAATGGATATTCACAGAAGAGTTGTGTGGACATGCGAAAATATCGACATACTAAGCAACAATTGAGACGAATTGTCCCACAAAAAGATCTCAGAGATCTGATAAAAATAGATCTGGGATGGACCACAGCAGATAGGATGTGACAATTCTCTTGGGGAATCCATAATTCGTATTAGCTCATCTTCTCAAATGTTGAAAGTACAAAAGGGAAAGAATTCCAAGAAGACAGATTAAAATAAATCAGACATTGATGTCAAATACATCTTTGAGGACAAAGATTCCCTTAAGGGGAAGTCAATGTAATGAACATAAAATAAATATAATAATTAAATAATTAATAATAAACATGATTAATATGAAAGGACACGACCTTTCATTCACAGTTCCCAAGCCCTATTTAATAGGTGGGTTATCAACCATTGTAATAATCTTTCATGCTATCATTAATATATACTTTCCTTATGGCTTATCGAATATTCCAGGTGTTTTGGTGAATAATATTGTATGAGTGAATAATTATTCGTTTCAAACTTATTTATAAAATGCTTGAACAATGAACCTAGAGAATGCAAGATAAATTCTAGCCCATAAAACTACTGCACAGACATGAAAGCACATAAAAAATGGAGTGATAGACTAGAAAAAAATTAAATAAGAAGATCACTTACCGAAGAAAAATATGGCACAAGAATATTTTCCATGGAAAAGTTCAACATTCCTCTTTTGCAATTTTATCCATCTACTAAAAATGAAAGCCATTACAATGAAGAGCCTCTTTTCTCTTGAAAATACAACCCTAAATCTATCAAATGCATCTGAATATATAGCTAACAACCTCTACCTAGTATTAAATTCAAAATCAACTAAACTCTAAAAATATAAACAATTACAACTAATTTCCTTCATCTCAGGATGCAAACTGCTAAAAACTAGGCTTCAAAGCCTCACCTGCATATCTCAAATGGTGGTAGTTGTGTGAAATTGGAGAGAGGTTTTTGTAATTGAAAATGTTCCCAACAAAACTCATGTCTTCATTTTTCTATATTCCCTTCCAGATCCTCAGAATCGACTTTTAAGTTAATGACTCAGACAATAATTTTAAATTTCTGGAAAAATACACTGTGAAGATACTTTTGATTCTCCAAAACTGTGATACCTATATAAAAATTGAAGGAGTTTTTTGAGTATTGGCCCATGCTGAAGAAAAGCCTCCCTCATTTTCTGAAAATTCTTTTTCGTTTGTCGAAAACAAATCTCTGAATTCAATGACTAAAACAGTCATTTTCATAAAAACTTTCATGGCTTCTACAATTTATATATGATACTGAGTTTGTGTGGATACTCTTGATGCTAGATAACTCTTAGTTCTAACTTACTGTATCTATCCAAAACATGCCTTACCTCCCACTGAAAAAAATTGCTCAAATCATAACAATGAGGTACAATATGAATGAGGCACTCTCCACGAACATCTGTGATAGTGTGAATGGAATTCTTACTTGTCAACACATATTCACTGTATATAACACATTTTGGCTTGTAACCAGGACAATTAGAAGGATATAAATGGACCATCTGATTGCCTTTAACTGTTAGATATTTGCTTGTATGCTCCATGTGAGTTGCATGCATGAAATACCCTGCTAACATTGCCTTCTGTATATTTGTTGGAGGTGCTAGTCAATAAGATGACTTGACTAGTTAGCCGACTAATTAGAGATTAGGTCGGCCTCCAAAGATCGTGTCATTTGACTGAATCGACAAAGTAGTTATTCATAACTATTTTGTAAATCATATATAATAGGCTGTTGAGCCAGATATGAACTTGGTTCGGTTTGATGTTTGTATGAACCCTTTTGTGTTTCATGTAATATAAAGGTGTTATTCTACCTATTATCTTGTCTCTTGTCTCTGTTATGATTATATGAGTCTATATGTGTATTATTGGTAACTTAGTGATCTGAGTGATTACAACACTGGTTTTGTTGCTGGTAGTGCACGTACAGATGAAATGAACATTAGAAGATGATATCAGAGCAAGATATTAAAGATTGGTGGGAGTGTAAGATCACAAACTACTTGCAGAATTACATTGGAAGAAAAAGGCTGACTATTTCCCAGGCAAAGGAGAAATTCTTCACTGAAACGCATGGAAATTTTGTAGAGTCGGTGCCTCAGTTTCTAAAGAAATTACTGGATGAAAAATCCGGTAGACACTAAGGAACAAATTTCCTCCAGAAATTTATAAGAGGAGGAAGAACAAACCTGTTAGAGTGGTTTGAGAAAAATTCAGACAAGTTCTACCAAAAACATGCCGTGGAAGAGAGAGTTTCGGTCAAAACTATCGAAAAAATTTCTATACCGACTTTACCGAGCAATTCCTTTGCTCACTACCAACCCTTTTGTTTGGATTCCTAATCGACAGAGGAGTAGGGCATATTGTCGAACCTCATCCATCATTGATCGAACCGCCACCGAATACCAACTGGGCGGAGAAGCAGAAATCATGGGAGAAGTTCATTGTCGAAAGGGAGTGGGAGTACTTCATGAACAAATAGACAGAACTATCCAGGTTTACTAAAGCCTTGGGTAGGTTATGGGGTGGTAGCTGGTCATGTGTCGGGGTGGAGTAGAAGGATTCTAGTCGACATCAAAAAGAAACACCAGCAATGAAAAGTTGGGCCAAGAAAGAAATAATTCGGACAATGAATCATAAAAACACTTTGGATTTGCAGAAAATAGAAAGAGATAAGAGGAATAAGAGAAGGGATGAGAGAAGAGAGCATGACATTGCACTACAGATAAGAATGAATACCAGGGTGAATGAACATGAAAGACATCCGCCAAAGTTGGGTCATGACCGACAGGAATAAGGCATAGATGAAGAAGAAGTGTCACCGATGGAAGAAGATCTTTGGATTGAGAAGCGTGAAGCTCTCCATATTGAGATACCCCATGAAGTAATACCTCTATCTCCAGTTAATCCGAACCTGAGTGCCTGTGTGCAAACCATTGTTGAAGAGGACCTAAGGCTACAAGCTGGTGAGTTCAAAGTATGGATTCGACTAGATGGTGAAGGAAATGAAGTCGATCATTTGGTAATTCATTGACCTAAGGAAGGAAACTAGGTCACATTCCAAGCATACCCGTCCAACCGAAGTATCGACCTACTCTACCCAGGAAATGAAGGAGCACCCCCCTGCCAGACATAGATTTAGGAAATACAGAATAGTCAGATCCACGCAGGAGAATATCTGAGCTACAACAATTATCTTGGAATTCAACAAAAGAAATCGAGTTGATCCGAGTACTTGTCGAGGAGAAATCAACAAATAAAAATTATAAAGGGAATGAGATTTCCGGTGAAACTAGTTGTGATCAACAAAGAGCTACAGAGAATATCCCACCACCCCACCACCACTGCCTGAAGTAGACACTGAAACTGACGACATGAGGCACGATGCATCACACATCCCCCTCTATGAGGGCGATGAGGATCCTAGATGACACTAGTTCGTCTATGAATTGATGTGGGAGGCTAACACTGTAACTAGTGAAGACGGACAGATGGCATAGTTCGTTGGTGCCTTACGGGAGTGGGCACTAAATTGGTATATGACATATACCGAGAAGACACCTAACAAGACCAAGGCAGAAATTAAACAACAGTTCCTATCCTTCTTCAAAACACTAGATGGAAAACATCTGGTGGCAAAAATGCTGAAAACAACTATTCAGAAACCCACAGAAACCGTTCAGGACTATGACAAGTGATGGAAGGACCTATTGAGCCAATTAGACTATAACATTGATGAAATTTTTTTAATTCAATGGTTTCTCATAGGACTTGTACAAAAGATCCAAATACATATCAGTTTGGACAAATTAAAATCATTTGAAGAAGCGTTAACGAAAGCACTGCAGGTTGAGATGGACGATGACTATCCACGAAATCCTGTCAACAATCACATCGAGTAGTAGTTGGAGATCATGCAAAAATAATGAAGAGAAATGAACGTCAAAGGTCATGGCATCTGGTGTACAACTTTCTCAAAGGCTGGACATACAAAGACGCTGTCGACAAGAAGCAAATCAACAGGATGTCCATTTTGTTCAAACGAAATGTTTCTGTGACATTTGACAAGAACATGGGTCACACATGACGAAGGACTTCCCTTACAATATGAAAAATGGAAAAGGTTCTTAGTGTGCGATATGTGAGGTAAAAATTCACGTGACAATCGACTGCCATTTGAACCGAAAGAATCGACAAAATTACCATGCGGTCTACCAAACGAACGTTATTGCTCAGAATAATGATAATATTTCAAGGAACAATGAATAAAGTAACCAATGCTATGAAGGTCAAAGATATGAGCACCGATATGACAATCGTCATAGAGGATTTTATTAGAATTTGAATTCCATTTAGATCTTCAAGAAGATAGTTCTAATAATGTTTGCAGCAAATGGAGAATGAATATACAAACTGAACAAAACAAACCACATAGGAATTAGACAAGTATTGCTCAGTAATTTACAATATCATTCAAAATAATAATACCTGGTGTTACAATAGTTTGCATCAGGGATGATTTTAAGAACCCCCCCTAGAATTATATGTATACAAATTGGGTGAATCTCTCTGATATATAGGAAAAGTTGAAGGCGATTTTATCAATAATATAATATGTATATATAAAAAATTTGTCGAATCTTTTATTTTATTATATAATGTTGCAAAAATTTTGGCTAATCTTTCATTTTATTATATAATATTGTAAAATCTTGGCGAATCTTTCATTTTATTATATAATGTTGTAAAAATCTTTCATGAAGGCTATTTTGCATTAAGTTTGAACAACTGAAGGCTTATTCCCTTATTCAAAGAAAACATTGTGCTATAGCTCCAAGACTCCGCACAGTGTTATTCTGCATGGAATAATTATTGGCATTTCCATGAATCACAAAAAAGGAAGATAGAAAAAGGCATAAATTAAAACTTGTGAAAGCTTTATCCATCAAATGGAAAAAATTCTGGCAATAATGAAGTAGACTATAGATGCCAAAATGCAAACTAATGTATCCTTGTAGTTGATGAACTCATGCAATTTTATAAGAGTTCATCAAGAATTAGTGTAAAATTTTTAAAAGAGTACTCGATAAAAATAAAAAATAAACTAACCTGGGTCCTGGAGGTTGGCCGCTCGAGCCGCGAATGCCAATGAGTTATGCCTCTGCTCCAACGACTTCACCGTAAACCGTAAACGACCACTGCTCCATGCTATATCGTTGATGAACTCGAGAGAAGGACCACTAGACTTTGTCGTAAACCATAAACAATTGCGCGCCCGCGGGTTGAGTCGAGACTCGATAGAGGTAAACCTGAGGCGTAAATGACAATGTTGGTAATTTGTAACTTTGTTGTGGTTGTCATTTTAGGGGTCGTAGGTTAAAATCATTTTTTTACTTTGATTGACAGGCGGGCAGGCTTTTTTTAATGCCCTCCAAACGTATCTGAGTTTTAATGATACGCATCTAATCCAGTAAGATCCGTAACCAAATTTCATGATACGTATCTAAAATTCCTGATATGTATCCTTATATTGCAGAAACGTATCCGTATAGTACAAAAACATATCCTTTTTTATCCATTTCCACAGTGCATCAAGCCCGTATCCCCTTCATATCCATATCTGAAGCATGAATCGACGTTTCAGGAGGGTGGTAAGGCTGCTTCCAGTAACTTATCTTGAAATGCGGGTACTGATATGAAGCGTCATTGAAATGCCACTAGCCGTACTGTACGGCGTTTCACGATTTGGAAACACCATACGATACGGTCAACAGAGTTTCAAGTACTTTCTGTGCTATACAACGCGTTTCCAATTTTTTTCAGTCGTGGGGTTTAAAAAGCAGTCGTTTTTCTTAAAATTAATTTTTAGTTTACCTAATTAACACCTAGAAACATCTAAAACCCTATTCTAAAATCTTTATAAGCACATGTTTGTCATAAACTATTCACAATGCTTTGAGAAGAGCGTCCTTCGAAAGTGACTGAGCAATGAGATTCCATCAAAAAATTTATTGTCTATTTGCCTTTTCTTGCAACTGTACAGCAAAGGCAATCATTGACAAGTTCTAAGCAAAGTCCAAAATTCTGTTATTAAAAGATTGACCAATGTTTTGATCACAACATCCTTCGATCAACGTTTTGATTAAAATATTGATCAACGTTTTGTTTTTTTTGTTTGTGCAACATCTTTTTCTTATAAAGGCCAAGCTTGTGCAACACATAAAGGCTCAAGTATAAACTTATAAAGGCTAATTTTGGATGTAAAGCCTCATCTTTAAATGCTAATTTTGGATGTAAAGCTTCATCTGATAAAGGCTCAGTTAATAAAGATGTGCTTTTCTTCTCAATTATTGTTTATTTGTCTTATTCTTATTTTTTTACAAAACAATGAGGTATTTTAAAATAATATATAAATATAAATATACAATGTTTCCCACGGCGTACCCATTTTGGGGGGGTCACATTTCTAGGCATCCTCATTTTGAAAACTCGAAAACTTTTCCACGTTTCCTGCAATGCATGCACTCAACAATGCACTGAAATTCACTGGCAAAATTTAGTGTGTTTCCTCCTTGGTGACAACTACAAGAGATGTGCAGATGTTTATCTACAACCACCACAGCTACTTAGCCATGTATAGGACTCACTCAAAGTAGGTATTCTTCAAGCCCACAAACACTAGATATATCAACTTTTGCAATCAACATTGTAGGTCCTGCTTGTGAATTTGGAATAGGTGGATTTAAGACAAATGAGGGGAAGAGGGTCAAGCTCCAGGTATTGAATAATGATTGGTAGAAAAATTGCAGTTATTTGGTGTGTTTCTTGCGCCCTATAGTTGAGGTCATTCATTATGGAGACTCAAATTCTTAGTCATGCAAAAATCTATGAGACTTTTGATAACATGTTGGGTCGAGTAAGGGAGGCCAATCGTGAAAAATATCCCTCCTTAGTGTTCTTTGTGACCCAAATTCAACCCATCATTTAGCATAGGTGGGATCAAATGAACACACCTTTGCACATGGAAACATATGTGCTTAACCCAAAATGGTATATTAGCAGGCTTTGTAACATTGTTCCCATTGATGATCCAGAGATCAAAAAGAGATTTCAAGCTGCCATTACAAAGATGTATGAAGTATATGAGGCAATTTTTTTTTGAATACGATGGTATATTGGAAGGCTTAGTAGAATTGCCCCCATTGATGATCCAGAGATCAAAAAGAGATTTCAATCTGCCATTACAAATATGTATGAAGTAGATGAGGCAAAAAAAAATTGAAGACAATGGATTCATTTTGCATGTCTCAATGGTCCCTTCAACAAGCTTGATGCGAAGAAAAATCGTAATCACTTAGGCCAAGAAGACCACATTGGTTGGTGGAGGATGCATGGGGATGATGCTCCAAAGATCCAATATCTTGCTACTCTCTTATTGTCTTAGATAACTAGTTCCTCTACAACAAAGAGGAATTGATCTACACATAGCTTCATCCACTTTATCAAGAGGATCAAACTTACCTCTAAGAGAGCATAGAAGCTAGTTGCAATGCACAATGCCCTACGTCTTTCACACAGGAAGACACCAGAGTATCATATGGGACTGACGACGAGATGGGATGTGGATCTAGAGGATTATGCACAAATAGACAGGGAGGACAAACCAAATGAGATGCAACACAATTTGGTTGGTGTGCCATTGGTCACTCCTAAGGTTGAGAGTGTCCAACTAAGATGGTGACAATCCCATTGATGGTCCTAATGACCTCATGTAGCAAATGCATCAAGAGGACCAACCAATGGCACTATCTCCTTGATGAGATTTTGATGAATCCTTTTTGCTACTTTTATTTTTATTAACTGTCATTGATAAACTCAAACTGAGTCTTTGACTCATAACTCTTTACTATTTTGAGTAGTTTTAATCTGCTATGTATTTCTAATTTTTTTATTCAGTCATTTACCTTTTTAAGACTTCAGCATCTGTTGATTTATATAATATTAATATATTTATATTTGTAGGTGTGAAGTTAGATAGAGATATGTGGGTGTCTCTACATGTACGCAATGGGAATTTCCCTGCTCTCTCATCCCATAAACTTGGTGGAACATTGCTATTGAATGAGGAAATATCTTTGTTATATGATTGTATTCTCACCCACTAGGAAATAGTTCAAGATGGATAGCATTCTTTCAAATAAAGGGGCTGTTTGGATTCAAATTTATTGGAAGTATGGGCTCCTAGATATCACACCTCTCCTTGACATAATTTAGTTTGTGCAATCATCTACAGGAAATGTCCAATATACCGAAGCGTTCAAATTGCAAAGAATGAGTGTGGAGTTAGACAGAGATCCCTTTGCCATTCATTTACACTAGCCAAATTCTTCCCTGAGAGTTATGGTTGCAAAAACATAGATGACCCAATTGGTAAAACTATTTGAGTAAGTCTCAGTTCTAAAATGTAAGGTTTTTGTGCTTACGTATAAATATTTAGACATGAACATCAGGAGCATGAGTCTTAGGGAAAAAGCGAATCTCTGACTGCCAAAGAAGATACTCAAGAGTCTCTAGATTCAAAGGCATGAGTTTAAAGTTGATAACATTGAGGAGAAAATGGAACGCTAATGGGGTCTTAAGCTAGTTCAAAGATAACCAAATCGAGTAACCAATCCATGAAGATGATGATGAGGGATGTTCCTGCCATTGCAAGGTAGAGTGCAAGTAACGAAAACTAAAGGTCAGACGCCAACAATTTTTTTCCTCTATAACACTCTCATTAACGATATTCTCTATGAATACATGAAATTTGATTTTCTGGTTTGTGAATCTTGGGTGGCAAACCTGCCAACAAATTTGAAAACGGAAAGACTTCTGCCCAGACATATGGGCATTTTGAATTCTAACTCAAATGGCTTCGGTTAGCAAGATGTATATCACAATACTAAATAAAGCAACTGATGCAAAAATTACCATTAAGTAAACATAATGTTTGTCAGAAAAACAGAGAAATCAGAAAACCTGGAAATGGGGTGGTCTCTGTTAGTCCAGAAAAATAGGAACAAACTGACTTAGCCAGTCACCCCCAGCGTTCTCTACATAATATTTCTGTTTATGTTAAAAATCTAAATATGACCTGATTAATTAATACATGTCTATAATGTATTATATTTAGATTAATACCATACCAATACCTTGAACGAAGAATGACACATAAAACCAGAATATATCATACCCAGAAGTTAGAAATTCGATTATGCCACTAACCCCAAGAAGCTCAATCCTACGAGAAACCAAATGGGTATTTCAAAAACCCTAAAAATATGGAAAATTTACAATCTTCCAATTTCTTTGCATTGTTAACAACTAGGGCTTGTGGGATTTTTGTGGTCATTTTTGAATACATGAATTTTGAATAATAATTTTGAAAACAAAAATATTGTAAGAAATCAGATCTGAGTAGAAACAAGAACACCCATGGTTATAGGCACAATACGGAGAGATTTAAGGGCATCCAAACAGCGTTGTTCCTCTGCTTCATTGGTAATGGATTTGTCCGTGGCCTTCTTCGCCTTCTCAAAGAGCTCCATGATCTCCTTTTCCACAGCCTTAGAAGACCCCATTGCTCTGCTTCTGCTGTTGTGTCTATTTCCTAAACCAAACCCTTAAACAACCTCAATATCAAAACCCTACCAACCCTCAGAGACCAAAATCTATCGCGGTATTTACAGTGCAAAGAGAGGATGGGCACAAAGGCTTGACATAAGCTTTTCCCTGGATGAATAAAGCCAAAAACTGAGAAACGGTCGATCCTACGATCAGACTGCATGAACCTCTTCTAAGAAATCTAGTTGGGTGGAAGCCTGGTTATTTATTATATGGTCAAAAATTTTAATCGTATTATCCATAAATCCTGGGTGAAATACCAATTTTTCAAACTATTATCCATAAATCCAGCGAACAATCTTCATTTCTCCTCCCAATCAGAAAAAATTGGGCAAATTTGGGCAAATATCTCCTCGCAGACGGAAAAATTTAGGCGAATGTGGGAAAAAATAAATAATTTCGTGGGCTAATATTCTTTTTCTAGATTTTCCCTAAATCGGGATGAATGCAATTTACCTTGGCATAGCTATATACAAAATAAATAATGGGCGAATATATTAAATAAAATAATAACATTTTAATATAAAAATTCGCCCACTTTTTTTTCGGTAACCCTTAAAATTCGCCATTGGGCTATAATTCGCCCCTAAAATCATCCTTGGTTTGCATAGGAAATAATTTGAATGCATGGAGTATGAATTCAAATCCCCCAAGTGGATATGAATGTATCTAACTGAATCTCTAACTCAAGGTCTCCCAATCAATATCAGAGTCCAAATAGACAACTCCCTGATGACCAATAACTCCAACAACCAGTGACAACTAGTTAACTCAGTGCATATGAGTGTGGTAGGTAGGAAAAGTGCTCCTCCCCATGCAACCATGCATTATCCATGCATTGGTAGCATTAGCTTAACATTTTGTGAAGTAACTGAATGTAACTGGGGGCTAACTAAGACTAACTAGCACTAAAACCAACTAACTGAAGTAAGTTGGTGTCGAGACTCCTAGTGGCTCCTAAAATGTAGGGATTGGTCTAGGAGGCACCCAAACTGATGCATGCACACGCAGTAAGTGGAAGTTAACCTCTAGTAGTGTTACCCACACTCTAGTGACTGGTACATGTGGCCCCATTGGGCTAAGTGGACCCAATTAATTAATTAAGGTTCCTAAGTTAAGAAATAATTAATATAATAGAAATTTGACCAAGGGAGTATTAATCATACTAACACCCCCCCTGAATCCTAACTTGGACAACCGTGGGCCCTGGTAACAGGACCATAGGTCACCCAAATACAATCTAGAAGATAATAAAAAATGCTACTTAACACTATTAAGGAAATAGGGGAAAACCTCATGGGAAAACCCCCCCTCAAAAAATAAGTAGGAAAATAGCAATATGCAAGCTATCTTTAGAAGAAAGAATCTTCCTCCTTTGAAAAATAACTTGAGTAGCACTGCCACAAAAAATTACAACAGTATGGTCCATCATTGGACCTATCAATACACTTCTGAATTGATGACTTTGTTTTTTTCTACTAGATGGTGAAGGTATGGAATGATCAAATCTTTGCTTCTATGGGCCATGTAGCTGATCATTCACCATCATCAAGTAGCACCAACCTAGAACTTTGATGCACCCTACTATAGAGAGTGAATCTGTGAGAGATGGTGCAACATGCTCATTCTGATACTGGGACCTTGTTCTTGTTTTGTCTTCTGGAATTCCAGCACCACTTCTAGCTGCACCAAGAAGCTTTTGAGCCCATCTGGGTTTAGGATTATGATTAGGAATGGGTATTGGATCTGGATCTAGAATCTCTTGAGATTCAGTCTCAATAATAGGATCATGATGTATGTGATATTCTTCATCTGAATCTGAAACCTGTAGCACATTATCATCATCAAAAATAGGTGGATAAATAGTTATACCTTCTTGTACTACTGGAGGAGTATCATGCAGCTGATCTTCTTCGAACTGGACACTTCTTTCAATGAAGCATCTTCTGGTAGAAACCTCCATCAATTTGTAAGCTTTTGTATCTTCTGCATATCCCAGTAGAATGCATTCGCTACTTTTGGCTTGGAAGGCCTTCCTCTTGTCAAGTGGTATTCTGGCCCACGCTTTGGAACCAAAAACTCTCAAATGAGAGACATTGGGCTTATACCTATGCAGTGCTTCGAATGGAGTCACCCTAACCATTGACTTGTGGGGCACCCTATTCTACAAATACAAAGCACAGTTTACTGCTTTAGCCCAAAGAGAAGGAGGTAGATGCTTGGCATGGAAAAGGCATGTTGCCATCTCTTTTTGTGATTTGTTCTTCCTCTCAGACACATCATTTTGTTGTGGTGTGTATGGAACTGAGTGTTCCATTTGAATCCTCTCTAATTCACATAAATTCTGGAAATATATTTTGACATATTCTCCTCCTCCATTGGATCTTATTGACTTGATATTCTTACTAAAATTGTTCTCAAGCATAGCTTTAAAACTTTTAAAAGTCTCAAAAACTTCTGATTTTTGTTTCATGAAGTAGATCCAGCAGTACCTAGAACAATCATCAATAAAGGTTAGGAAATACATGCAACCATTAATGGAGTTTGTGGGCATAGGTCCAACTACATCACTGTGTATCAAATCAAGTGTAGAGACAGCTCTATGTGCCTTCCCAACACCATACTTGTTTTCTGGATGCTTACCTACCAAGAAACCAACACATACTCCATCAGAAGTTTGGATGGAGGGAAAACCTTCAACCATTTTATAATTGTGGAGCTACTTCAAATATTTGAAATTGAGATGGTCAAATATTGCTGGTGTTGTTACCATGAGACAATAAAGCCGTAGGAGGAGAAATAGGTAAGAAATGTGAAAAATCATAAGCTTTGGTAGAGTGATTTGCAATACCTTTCGCTACAATATTTCTAGTGGATTTTTCTGTGATCTCAACTGATTTTGAATCGAATGTGACCCTCTTGGGAGAGCTTGTATGAGTCATCTGGTAAAAAAATAACAGGATAGCAGCAAAGGAGGGCACATATAATTCATTCTTGAACTCACCATGCTTCACTCTGACTGAGCCCCTTCCTTCTGCTTGAATATGGGAATCATCTCCCATGTGAATGTTAGGCCCCTTTGATAGTGAAAGAACAGAGAAGGATTCTTTGGAGGAAACCATGTGGTTGGAGGCTCCAGAATCTATAATGTATGTCGAGGATGGAGAGATATTTTCTTTCAAAGCATGAAACCTTTCGGTATCTTCTGTCGATGCTTCTTCATCAGGCTTCTTTACTCTTGGAGAAGCAATGTTGTGCTACTTGAGAAGAGCGGACATCCCATCAAGTTGCTTCCTCATACATTGATCTCCAAGATGGTATCCCTTTTCATAATATGGACATAACTTATTTTCAAATTTCTTCTTCTTAGAGCCAGAGGCCCCTTTGGAAGGTTTCTGATTTTGTTTAGGCTTCGAATCAGCTACCTTTTGCTCCTTCTTCTTTGATTTCCCCTTTTCTTGCACTTTGGAAGAGTCAGTAACTAAGAGAGCTTGATATTTGGAGGTCTACATGACTCCCATTCGAATCAATTTGTCTTGCTCCTTGATTAAGGAATCGGAAAAAGAATCTAATGAAGGAAGTTTCCATTCAGGAAAGATTTCCCGCTTGGAATGAAACATAGAGACATATACATAATACTCAGGTCCTAGTTTACTGAGTATGGAAAGGACATTCTACTCATCCTTCTACTCTATTCTACACTGTCTGCATTGGAGCACTAGAGACTTGAATTTAGAGAAGAATCGCTCAATAGTCTCGAAATTTCTTTGATGTAAAGATACCAACTCATTCTCTAGAATGTGTCCTCGAAGCTCATCTTATTTTTTAAACAAGCTATAAAGATTCTCCCAAGATTCTATGGGAGTCCTCAATCCTTCTATATGGAAGAGGAGATCTCTGAAAATATAAGTACATAAGTACCCGAATGCTTCATCACAACGGTTTAGGAACTTGTTCCGCTCTACCGGTTGATGAGGATTAGCCTCCCATCCATGTATGATCCTATGGTAGCCATACTTGTGCAAGGACAACTACATATCAATCCTCCAATCAAGATAATTGGAAGTTGTGAGGATCTGTGGTTCAGGAGTTTGAGAACTCATAATTGCTCCAGCTGGAAGACTGCAAATACTTCTCACAAGCTACATAGCACCTACCAATTTCACTGGAATAACACACTAAAACATATGAACTGTTAGAATCATGCTTTTCCTCCTGGCATGAACATTTTTTCAGGGTCCGTCACGCCCTCTCTACTGCTCTGAATAAATCCAGTGCTAACAAATTTTCATAGGGGACTTCTGTGGAAACCCAGCTGCTTCTGATGTTCGATGGGGAGAAAAAAGCATGAAACCTTCCCGAGAAGGCTCTGATACCATATTAGAATTTGAATGCCATTTATATCTTCAATCATATAGTTCTAATAATGTTTGCAGCAAATGGAGAATGAAAATACAAACTGAACAAAACAAACCACACAGGAATCAGACAAGTATTCCTCAGGAATTTACAACATCATTCACAATAATAATATTCGGTGTTACAATAGTTTACACAGGAAAGAATTCAAATGCATGGGATATGAATTTGAATCCTCCAAGTGGATATTATTGTATCTAACTAAGTCTTTAAATCAAGTTCTCCCAGTCAATATTGGAGTCCAAATAGACAAGTCCTTGATGACCAACAACCAATGACAACTAGTTAACTTAGTGAAACTGAGTGTGGTAGGTAGGAAACGTGCTCCTCCCCATGAAACCATGCATTAGTAGTGCTAGCTTAACTATTTGTGAAGTAATTGAATGTAACTAGGGGATAACTAAGACTAAGTAGTACTAACACCAACTAACTGAAGTAGGTTGGTGTCAGGACTCTCAGTGGCTCCTAAAATGTAGGGATTGGTCTAGGAGGTGCCTAAACTGATGCATGCACATGTAGTAAGTGGTAGTTAACCTCTAGCAGTGTTCCCCATACTCCAGTGACTGGTACATGTGGCCCCATTGGGCAAAGTGGACCCAATTGTACTAGTGGACCCAATTAATTAATTAAGGTTCCTATGTTAGGCAAAAATTAATCTAATATACATTTGACAAAGGGAGGATTAATAATCCTAACAAATTTGGGGGTCGAGGCCGATTCAATGGAAATTGGGACAACAGATCAAGATGACCCATTCAGTGTTTTACATGCTATAAATAAGGCCAGCGATACACAAAGTATCCATATAAATATCGAACCGACCTGAAATTTTGTACTACTTGTGGAGTGGGCGATCACTCACTAGAGGATTGTCCCACTATACTTGACAAATTTAATAAGAATAAAAATTTTAATGTCTTTTCATGTGTTAAGAAATGTGATATAACCCCTACACAGCATTTACATGTAGTCACTAGACAAGGAACAAAGAATGGCAATGATAATCCACGTATAAGTAAAATAATAAAAAAAGATGATTATCCTAACCCCATGAAGCAAAAATAATTGTACAATGATGCATCAAACATGTTCCAAGAATTCGCTTGACAAGAAGAAATCGATAACAGTCGACAAGATGTCTCACAAGAGTTACTTAACTTAATACATAATGACAAGCAGTAGCACAATTCATTGATCTATTATATAATATTAATAACAAGCATTGCATGGAGAAACAAACTAAAAATATATGCAGCCTTAATCAGAAAGATAAGAGTGATGCCGACCCACCTGTTGACCTAGAAATCGAGGGATATCATGTTCAACAAGTTGTGCTAGACTTTGGATCCCAAGTAAACATCATGACAAGGGATACATGGCAACAACTAGGGAGACCTCGACTAAACGAATCAGGCATATATCTCAAATTAGAAGACCAAGGTCTGATCAAACCAATCGGTGTATGGAGGAACGTCGACACGACAATCAAGGGAATTTTGACAAAATTTGAATTTGAAGTCCTCGACCCAAAAGAAGGATCTAGTTCCTTCCCAGCCCTGGTAGGCCGACCATGGGCTAGGAAGATGAAAGCATCAATCTCATTGGATAAAGAGAGGATAAAACTCAAAGGAAATGGACAAAAAGTTATTGTCCCTATCCATCCCTCTCAAGGTGAACCTTGGACTGAACCAATAGATGAAGAAGTCGGTGTTTGACAACTCTACAAAATCGAAAATGATGAAGATTATATTGAGCCAAACATATATGGGGAACTTCACTTGGGTAAGCAAGACTCTGTCGGATATAATTGAGATGTGGAATTATACGATTGGGAGATAGAAAATTATGAAACTCAAGCACGAGGATGTTGGAATATCCAAGCTATATCAAAGAAACTGACTCGACAATGTTTTTTGGTGTCCATCATTCCAAAAATATTTCAAAGAAAAATTAGGGAATACCCTTCGTTAGCACACTACTACATTTCGACCTAAAATCCGATGGCCGTATTGTCGGATTTTCGACACCTCCCTGTCGCATGTACGACAGTATGGATTTTTTTTAAGCGTCGGTGACCCTCCATCAGTTATCTGACATCTTTCCGCGCCATCGCTTAACTGACAGATCAGTTTACCGTCGGTTGTCCGACATCTATACAACGACGGTTATCATACTGATTAGCGACAGTTCACCAGAGCAACCCGTCGGTTCAGTGACGGTTAACCAGAGAAATCCGTCGGTAAAGCGACAGTTTACCAAAGAAACCCGTTGGTTAAGCGACGGTTAACCAGAGAAACCCGTCGGTTAAGCGACGGTAGTGAAATTTAAAAAAAAAAATTATTTCCTACAGGCCGTCGCTTAACCGACGGTTGTAAGCGTTTAAAAAAAAAAAATACAAATATAACTAGTTAGGATAACTAGTCAGACCAACTTGGAAGCTCATCATACTATACAATATTCATTAGGATAATACAGTATGATCTTTTTAGCTATCACATGTTATGGATCTACTTATTTCAATAATGTACAAGCTTTGTAATCCTTAATATTACACAAGAGCTTTGATTATGCTTATAACTATCGAGCTTAGAGTGGTAATTAACTTACTTCATTATTTGCTATACTATAATTACAACCCTATTGATTAACTCGGTAGTGAGAATACAAGGTTAAAGATTGCAGTTAATCACAGTTGAAAGAACCTATGGTAATACTAGCAATCAAGCATTACACTTACTCTCTTATCGCTCAACATTACACGTGTTCTGTTTGCAACTAATATGGATATGAGATCAAACACCATTCATTGTCATAACATAATAGCTCAGATTTGAACGCAATGTATTCATTACATTTTACCAGTTTATGAGCATAGAGTTAATTAGGGAATATACATAAACCATACTTACAGGTATTGTAACCTATTTTCTGATTAAGGGATATATGGGGATTTTCATGCCATAATCAAGGGTCACATGTACAAAAGAAAAGGAACATCCTAGTGAATAAGATTACAATTGGAATTCATATAACACATGGCATAAAGGAGAAGGAAAACTGTGAGGAACGCATACAGGATGTAAATAATAATAATTAGATTTAATATGTGCCATCCCTTCAAGGATGGATTTGTCCTTGAAGCATGAGAGGAAACAAGACTTAAGGATTGTTGAAGCTCAAAACAATATTGATGTATTGCAAAAGCATCAATCCATCCCAGGTCAATTTTTATTGGAAATTTTTGTCACAACAACTCAGACAAGAGGAAACAAGTCATCTACACAAAAAATAATCCCTCGAAAAGGCCAATACTGAAAAATCTTGTTTACCTATTAAACTAAGTGTTAATGGCTATCAATCATTGATTGACTAGAACACACCCTTGATGCATCTCACAAGAGGTGAAGATATTGCAGTTAACTAAAATTCCAATTAAGAAAGAACAAGGGCAGTTTTCCAGAATGTAGATTCAATATGCATTGAACTAGGAGATCCTGTTGGTTTTTAGAACTAGCAATTTTATCAGAGCCTATATACAACGAATTCACTTGGCCACACAACCAAGAAACTAGTTCAGGTTTCAAGTTTCAGCATGGTACCTGTGACAAAGGGCAATGTTGAGGATACATTGTTTGGTATAGAAAACTATAAAACTGTAAATAAAAATATATAATAACTAGTTCCTGGAAAGACAACACTAGTCTTATTGCCAAGGTAACTCTAGAAGTTACAGCTTACCGCCAAACTGCTTAAGAATTAATGAAGTCTGATAGCTTCCTCCTCACTCTTGAAACAGAAAAGTGGTGCAACGGGGCCAAATACCTCCTCCCTAATGTGCAATCATTGATGTACATTAGAATTCAGTTACAAATCAATTGGTTATCATAAGAAAATTAATGCAGACAGTGTATAATAATTCTGCATTAAACATTACCTAGAAATCAACATGCTAGAAGTTGCATCTCCAAGAACAGTTGGCTCATAAAATGTATACCCAAGGCTATGTGGTTTACCCACAACCAATACTTTTGCTCCCTGTGTTACAACAGAATATGCTCAGTCTATAAAAATAAATCCTATCATTAGCATAACTCAAAATTCAATCGTGTATAAAAATAATTGCCTGGAATCTAGCTATTTTCAGTCGGCAATCCAAGAAAACTATCTGTTTTTTTAAGGACACAATTATGGTTGACAGTAAGGAGTTGAAGAGGAAAAAGAGATTTGTCAAAACAGAATAATGGCTGCTACAGCTTTGAATATGTGAATTTTTGTTTTGTATCCAACTACCATTTACAAGAAATCTAGAATAACCCCCTGGTTGCTAGTCTAAAAGAGTTTTGGGTCAGCCTTTAGCAATGCACTATACTCAAAGAGCTTTCATAGAAACATGTATAGATGAAGTACAATTCCCTGCCCACATCTCGACTAGGACATACTCAGAGAAGTTAAGATGTATTGATTCCAACTTTGCTATCAGACAATTGAGTTAGAAAAGGGAAAAGGAAAAAACAAGACAAAGAAATTGGCTATTTAGAATCATGGGTATATCATGTGGTACAAAGTGTTATAAATGTGAATGAGGGAGTCACAGAAGAGCATGTAATGGCAGATCTATTTCAGAAACTGATTGATGTTAGTGGGGTTCATAACTGGGCTATTGTAGAACACAAAGTTCTTCAAGATCTGGGTTTAAATTGGTCTGATCTCTATTCTGTTGTTTGTCGCATTTTGGAAGTGTGGAAGAATAGGGAAGCTTCCCAAGTGCATGAGCTTATACTTGAAAGATATTGTTTTGTACTTGGCTGGATCACTCTATCAGATATTGATGTTAAGGAAGCTGGTGCTTTGCATGGAGTCCTGAATTGGGCAGAGACAAGTTGCTTGAAATTGAATACTTCATAAGTTTTAGCAGAATTCTGCGCCATAATGTTCATTTTGGCCATACAGGGGAGCTATCACAGCTAGCAAATATCATTCTAGATATACTCTCTCAGCTTCAAACATTATACAAAGAGCATAGTGTGAAGGAAAGGGGTTGGTTATTCTTAAGGCATAGTACATGGCTGTCTTTAATTTTATCATTGCTCCAGGAAGGTTTT
>LPNX010592833.1:0-88633 GCA_001517045.1 Pseudotsuga menziesii | reverse complement strand
AAAATGTGATGTTGTTGATGTCATGTCCCAATGACGAGTAACAGCCAATGACATGTTAACATCTAACACAGAAAAGTGTTGACAACACAAATTAATCAAATCAAAAAGGGCATAAAGAAGAATTAGGAGCATGGAAACCAGGTTGGAGGTAGAAGCAGTCAAAATTTCTAACACAATTAATCACACACGACAAATAAGAGACAAGGTTGCGAAGGAAATAACACTATTGTTTAACAATATATTGATTCATGTTCATCACAATAATAACCTGTACCCATGTTTAACTCCTCTAAAAAGTTCTTGAATACAGAAACTAGGTTTGGTTATGAAGCTTAAAGAATCAAAGAGAGGACGTAAATTCAAACAGAGTAGGTAAATTTGATGCCTGCCCTTTGTAAGTAAAACTCTTAACTTATGGGATGAGATGTGATATGTTATAAATTTGCAATTGACTGAATAATATGCACAAAGTATAGAATCCATATCACCAAGTATGTATATATTTCAATACAATATATAACCATCCCAAAATTATTGAAGGGAGATACCTCCCGATTTGGGTCATCTTGGTCTTCGAACTCTAATCCCGTCAATTCCACCTTTATTTTCCGTCCTTTCTCAATAGGTTTTCATAACCATCCAGCACCTTATTAATAACCAGACTCAAGAGACAGAAGACAGCTCTGATGTGGACAAAAACCTTGTCTATATTGTAATGCAGAAGCCAAGGGAAAGGAGAGAAAGGAATGCACCCTTCCAAGTCAAGGTTCATCCTTTAGGTAAGAAAAGGAAGGTAAATGCTGATGAAGATCCCTATTTCAAAAAGCAGTTATAGCAAAGAGCTGTCAAACTTGTTACAGATAATGCAACTACAAGACCCATTTTAGAAGACATGTTAAGATTATGAATTCAAGTCTTAAACTTCATTTAGTGTGTGTCTTGACAAGAGAAAATTCGAGATCTGATTAAGTGAATGTTCTAAGGGTTTACTGCTGCTTTAGCTTGACCTCCAGGGTTCTTGCTGCTCCTTGGAGTGGGATGTGAATTTCTTGCTGCTCCTAAGTCTGGGCCATGACCTTATTGTTGTTCCTTAGACTGGGAAAGACCTCTTTGTGGGCTGCTAAAGACTGGACATGACCTCTGTATGGACTGCCAAGCTAAGCCATGATCTCTTGTTGGATAGTTAAGCTGGGTGTGACCTCCTTATGGGCTGCCAAGCTAAGCCATGACCTTATTGGACTGTTGTAGGGTGAATTGTGAGCCTATTGTTGAGTGCTGTGAGCATGAACTGTAACCTCTGCTGCTGGTTTAGGGCCGCAAGGATACCATGGACTGTCTTATGGGTTGCATCCTCACTGTGGGTCTGTCTTGTGGACTTAACCCTCATCTTGGACTGTCCTATAATTTTCATGGTTTGTAAGGCTACATCAAAGAAATGGAATCATGTCTTTAAGACATAGCCACTCCAAACATAAACCCAAGGAATTAGCAATTATTTTTCAGTTGATCTTTAATGGCACCAGTTGTTACCTCCTCAGAAATATGAGTACAAGAAACATAATAATGGATCATTTGCATCAAAGCTTAGAGGAGCTAGTGTAAGGCCTATTTTCTAGCACTCGCCGAGTCAACTAAGATCTTGACACTGCAATGTGTAAAGTAACAGGTGGGCACAAGCTTTATCCAATGATAAGTTTTGTGGGCCATGGAAATGATTAATTAGTTTAATTAGTTAGCCAAGATGGTGAGAACAAATTGGCAACAAATTGATCTAGCTTGTTAAATGTTAGCATGCACCATGTCGTGCTAAGCAATGGTTGTAAAGTATGTATTTTCTCATTGAACTGTAAGTATGTATTTTCTCATTGAACTCTAAGTATGTGTTTGAAGGAGTTCTAAGTACAGCCTCTGCTTTTAAAAGCTGTCTTTGAATGAGGTAAGCGTTCAAGTCAAAGATAAAGGTTTTCTGCTCATCATGATGCTAATAATATATGTGCCTATGTTTTTTCTGACCTTATTGCAGGCTGACTGCTTTAAGGTAATTCTTTGTGTTCTGTAAATATTTATTTTCAGTATAAGATGAGCCATACATTCTCGAAACCAAGAGAAAAAAATGATATTAATTTTATTTTTCTTAAAGAAGAAAGGTCAATCAGATATTTAATGACCTTTCATAACAATTACCATCATTAGATATCAAAGAAATTGCACAGTTATGCAAGTAAAAGTTGACCATGACAAAAAATCAGCACTTCTGGGCAAAAAAATCAGCAATCTGGGCAAGTTATATTGTTACAGTAGCCTTAAATTTGGTGTTCTGGGCTGTTCTGGGCAGCAAGAGAGCTGTATAAGCCCTTTTATCAACCTAAAATTTAATTCTGGGTGCAGTTTAGAAGTTGTTCTAGCCCTAACCAGCAGTAATCGGCTAATAGTCCTAAACAAGCATTCTGGGCGCTAGAGCAGCAGTAAAACAACAATGAATGAGTAATCTGGGTGTATTTCAAACCTTAATCACCAGTTAGACCTGGGATTTTTGTATACAATTGAGCAATTTTTCAGAGCAAGAGATGCATTAGGGGGAATTGAGGTTGATGCAAAAGTTTTCAATAGTTTGCTTGAGGTCATAATGACCATAAAGTTTGACAGGCTATTTGAGGGTATACATGATAAATGTAGAATCTTGTTCAATAATTAATTCCCTCTATAGAAGAGAGATGTATGTATAGTGATCTATTTTTGCTGAAGAACATGGAAATCCTGGTAAAAGAAATGAACTCAAGCAAGGAGGTTAACTTATCTATTAAAGAGCATCTACTTACAAGTGCAACTGATATGGTGGAATGCCTGAGAACGGATCCTAGTAAAGTCATTTTGCTTAAGTTTTATTTGGGGAACACTGAGGACTCATTGATGTTGAACCAATCCAACAAGTTCCAGGAATTTCTTGGAGGCAATGGTAACTTTTTTCCTTTAATTGATGCTTTGGATGGATGCCATAATGAGTCAGTGAATATGAAGGTGCTACATCTGTTTGTTAATATTTTAACAGGTGATCCGAGTTATATTAACTTGAAACAAACCTTGAAAGAAAAGTTCTTATTGATGGATTCATCTTCTTTGGCTTCATGGCTGGAAAAAATGCTGCTAGGATATACTGCTCAATCAGCTATAGGTAATTTGCCAACAGGAGTCTCTAATTCAGTAAGAGATTCAGCTATTGCTTTCATCAATGCTCTGGTGTCACCTTCATCTGATTCAAAATTAAGAGAACTTTGTGATCACATTCTTAATGCATTGCTTGTGGGTCTAGAGAAGGAATTCCTGTCATTTGATGTTCCTAATGCGAAAGCATACTTCATTTTTGTAGTTCAGTTGGAAAATGGTGAGTCCACAATAAAGCCTATTATCAAGAGGGCAATTGATATGGTGGTCAAGTTGTCTGCTGATGAAACCCATCTAGAGGGTTTGAAGTTTGTCTTGGGTTTTCTGGTTTCCGCACTGGGTTCGTATGGTGCTAACAAGCATGTTTCTGAAAAATTAACAGAGAAGCCTTGGTCAAACACTAGTTCTAACAATGATTCTGCTAGCTGTAAGCTGAAGCCTAGTGTTCCTAGAAAGAACTCAGAGGCTTTGGTTAATCCAGTCAATCAGGGAGTCCATTCTAGTGCGATTGAGTGTGATGCCACATCAGTAGATGATGATGAGGATGATGGCACATCTGATGGAGAACTGGCTAGTATGGATAAAGAAGATGATGATGAGAGTAACAGTGAACGGTCACTTGCATCAAAAGTTTGTACATTCACCACTAGTGGAAGCAACTTTATGGAAAAACATTGGTACTTCTGCTACACTTGCGATCTGACTATTTCTAAAGGGTGCTGCTCTATTTGTGCCAGGGTGTGCCACAGGGGTCACAGAGTTGTTTACTCTCGTTTAAGCCGTTTCTTTTGTGATTGTGGAGCAGGAGGGGTAAGAGGGACAAGCTGCCTCTGCTTGAAGCCTCGAAAATATGTTTCTTCCAGCACTACATCATTGAGGGGGGCTAGCGGCGTTGATCCATTCTTGCCTCTCTCAGATGAGAGGGATCATCTTCAGCCATCTGACAGTGACTCTGATCTTGAGGATGAAGGTTGCATGGAGAATGAGAAGACTTTCAATTTATCTATCCCCAAAGAGGAAGAGGATGGGTTGCTATCACTTTTTATGGATATGGATATCGAAGGCCAAGTTTTGAGGTTATGTAGACAACTTATTCCTGGTATTAACGAGGCTAGTCATTCAGTATTATCAAAGGATGAGAGGATAGTTTTTTTTTTTTTAAATAAAAACAGAGTACTGTGCTATGCATCTATTTCGCCAATCATCCGATATCCTCAATTTAAAAATGACATTTCCTGATCGATCTTTTCCATGTGAGGGAATATCCCGAAAATACCTCTACCTACAAACACCTAAACCTAGCTGTCAGTTATATGATACTGAAGAAATATTATCCAACCACTGGATACAGAAGAGGATAGAACAGTGCTACCTTCAATGTAAGATGTAAGGATATATTCAAAACATACCTATATCTGTCTGAAATACTCAAGAAAAGAGAAAATAAATTGAATCCCAATACAAAGCTTTCAAGGAAAGGCCCACTTGAGGTTCCGAGCACAGTATCCTCTCTTGCAATTCTCCTTTTATAATTGATAATTTCATCAGATTAATTCAAATAAGAGAAAACCTGCAATGTCCCACACAAGATCTCCTTCCACGCAACTCTCTCTAAGCACTACAACAATATTGGGCTCAATCAATCTTGACAGAAGAGAAGAGGTAGTGAACAAAGTAGAATGATGTCAAGAAGCCAATGGTACCAGTGGAAAGCATTATTGCAAGCACCATTATCAAGGAGTACCCAAGATAAAGCACTGCAGAAACTAGGCCACTCAAGCTGCAAAGATCAAAAACTAGATAGTTGATTGCATATAGGAAAACATAGAGAGCAATTGAGCTAGATGCAAAGAATGAATTCCACCACCACTGCCAATCCTCCACACAGAGGTGCATGTACATGAGAACCATGGAGACCTCAGCATACACAATAACAAGTAGGACAAGCACAACAAATAGGAACCCAAAAACATAATAGAACCTTCCTAGCCAGATGCTAGACATGATGAAGAAGAGCTCAATGAAGAGGGTCCCGAAAGGCAAGGTACCTGCTCCCAGGACAAGGAGCCATGACGGATATTTTCTGGATGGGATTTCCCTAGGGATCTAGTTAGTTCTTACTGGATATTGTATGGCTTCAGCTCTGGTCCCAATAAATCCACCTAGAAGTGTAAGAGGCACAGAGATGCAGAACCAGAGGGACAAAAGGATGAAGAAAAGGGAAATAGGGATAGCTCCTGTGCTGTGACTGCCCCACAAAATAAAGTTCAATATGGTAAGGATTAAAAACACCATCCCAGGGAATAATTGAACCCGGAATCCTCATACTCATGGACCAACACCTTAAATTTTAGGTGATTTATTATGTAGTAGTTCTTATCTTGGTCATAACCACCCACGGGGAACCCCGTCCATTTAATCACTATGTCATTCTGTTGAGTGTATCTCATGACTGGGAGATTGTCAAGAATCAGATTGACTTGGTAAAGATCATCAATCCTTTGCTTCAAGACCTTTACTTGCTGTTCATTTAAGGGCTTAGTAGTGCAAAGATAAATAG
The DNA here is from genome assembly GCA_001517045.1 of Pseudotsuga menziesii. Lineage (NCBI taxonomy): Eukaryota > Viridiplantae > Streptophyta > Pinopsida > Pinales > Pinaceae > Pseudotsuga > Pseudotsuga menziesii. The sequence goes on along the minus strand of LPNX010592833.1, from coordinate 82,911 downwards.
ACTCGTTCATATTCATATGAAATATATAAGGGGAGGACTCGATTTGGTCACCCATGAGAAGCTCACCCAAATTCTCTGCACTTTCTTTTGGGCCCTTTGGAAGGTTGACAGTAGGGTAGACTGTAATAGCTAAAGGGCAGCTCAGTCTCCATTGATGTCAGAGAGTTCACCTTCACAGTCAATTCTCCACCTTTAGGGTATGTGTGCAAATAGCTTCCAAGTAAATAAAACCCATTACAGACATTAGCAAATGACAAAATAACAATAAACAGGGTGCTAGCTATACTCATATGTATGGATCTGCCCGCCATTGAAAAACCCATTTGGCCCTGGGTCGATTTCGGATTCGCCCCCAACCCTGAATAAAATACCCTTGAAGATACTCGATCCAGGATCTTGGAAACCAGCTTTTCACAAACTGTAACAAAAACTACACGCCGACCTCGATCCGCAGCAGAAAAAGTCGATCGAAATTCCGAAATATAGAATTTCGCCCTTCCCCAACAAGATTACTGGAAATGAAGTAGATATTGGCGCCATAATGTGATGCAAGTTTGGTGGTTGGTTCATCCTTCAACTATAGTTTTCAGTCATGAAAACTTGAAAGTGACTAAAAGTGTGTTTTAATAGGGTTATCCTATCCATTGATAAAGTTATGGATAATGTTTATGTTGGGAAATAAGAACTATATAAATTATGGGAGAACCTTGTATACACAAGTACAATCTTTGTATGAATTGCAATATGATCATGCATTTGAATATATAGATTATACTAATTCATTTATTTGTTTTTCTTTGTATTTTTTTAACTTTTGTCTAGTTGTAGCATTGTTTGAATTTTTATCGTCATCAATTTCTTTCTTACATCCATTGAGGACAATAAAGCTCGTTCCCTTTCTTGGTGACCTCGAGATTCGGATTCATGTCTCCTCTTTCTCGATTTAATTAGACTTTTGTGCATGGAAATCAATGGGAGGGGAGATGGTTCCTGAGATGTGGCAATAATAATGACTCATCCACTACCCTCTAGCACTAATGGAGTTACAATTTTTGAAGGTGTAGGCTCAAGATCGTAAGAAGCCTTTGTTCGATTTACCCAATGGTGTTTTAGTTGTAGGTCCAAGAGGGATTCTAAGATTTCCTTTTGGTGTTGAAGATTATTTTTTACCACCACATATGACCATGCTCAAAGAAATGTATTCATTAAAAAGCAACAAGTTTGTAGTCCAACTTTAATGGTCACATGCAAACACAATGTGGTCAAGAAGACTATGCTCAAATATGCATAAATGCAAACCTTGCATATGAAATGGAAGTATAATGATTAGTTTTCGAAGCCATGGAGATGAAAGTGCCTACATAATTGTCAATAATGGTAAAGGTTGTTAATGGACAAACTTCTTAAGGAAGACTGAGCAATATGACTCATAGTGGAATGTAATTAGAGCTTTTGCATCAGGGATGATGTTTGGTTTCCGTCGTTTTGTAAATTACCTAACACCATGTTGAAATTGGATCCCATTACTGACAACTTATGTTCAATATGTCAAATATTTTAATTATAGAGTAGAAAAGCCTCATGCATATCGGGGTTCCTTTATGTCGAGGTTGCCAACACCCTCATTTTGAAGACAGAGTTATACTAAACAGCATATTTCTACATACTTTTTAAATCATATATTTTGTGGTTTGAGGCCTTTATCATGGCCTATTATCTTACTATTCATAATTTAGAGCATAAATGCATCAATTTGTCTCCCAACCATGGTTTGAGACTCATTTATAATGCACAAAAACTCATATTAACACTCTCATACCACTATGAGAACAATGATGTCCAACACATACCATGTTGTATGGTTTGTGTCCTTATTCATGGACCTTGGTCCTTAGAAGCTTCATATAGGGTCTAATAGTTTTATTTTCCTCCAACGCCTATTGGAAAGGCCTTGCCACCCATTGCTTTCATCCAATTCATTTTTTTTATCCAAGGAGTTGTTGATCATGTCATATAGCTTTATTTTATATTACTATGAAAATAAGAAATTATATATGTAGAAACATAAAAAGCATCATAAAATAATCATGGATATCTCTTCAAGGCCTTTGAGATGAGCTGAAAAACTGGAAAACAAAACTTCAAAAATTGATATCAAGGTAGAAATTTATGGGAAATTCATGTGTGCATTATATAATGCATGTGTGTTATTGAAATCAATTTTTTTCTAGGTAGGATAGTTTCCACTCACTCAAGGCACCGTCGCTTAAGCAACGCTTATGAGGCTATCCGTTGCTTAAGCGACGCTTATGAGACTATCCATCGCTTAAGCGACGCTTATGGCCACATTTTCAAAAAAAAAATTATCTTTGTGATTTTTGGTAGGTTTAAAAAAGGAAATCCACACGCCGTCGGATTTTTCCATCATATTTTGGATCGAAATGTAGTAGTGGAACCAATTAAAACAGAAAATAAATAGCCTCTTCGATATAAAGAAAGGGAGTCACCAGTACTCCATATCAAACAAGTTTCTAAAAATCTAGGAGAGCGTGACCAACTACAAAACCTGGTCGATACGTTCACAGGTCAAGCTGCTCGATGGTGGGATACTCATCAGTCAAGAATACAAACATGGACAACAACTTCCACATACTTTGTTGAGAGATTTGGTGGGAAGAAGCTAACTAAACAAGCACAAATACCAGTCTTCATACAAGGACAAAAGCCTGAAAATCAAATAAGTATATGTGAAAGGGAATGGAGAAGACTTGGGTACAAAGATGGACAAACATGGGCACACTTATTGCCATCTACACTTGACAATTTACCAAACAAATGGTATAAGATGGAAGAATATAGAGGCAAAACATTCATATGGCAGAACTTAAGGAAAATTTCATTAAAGACTTTATATTCATACCGAATGATGAAAAATTAGTCGAAGCAACTGAACAAATACAAACCTTTATACAACCGACTGTTCAACACACTTCATGTGTGCTTGTTGAAGCAACACACTTCAACACAAAACCATAACCGACTGAAAGCATCTTGTAATAACATTCGATCGAATCAAATACCACAGTCGACAAGACTTAGACTAGAGAATGTGCACACATGAGGAAAAATATTTAAGTGGAAAACTGATCATTCAGAAACGGTAAAACTAGTTAAAACAACATTCAAATTCGATTCGACCGACAAGGATAATACCAAAAATATGACAATGACATATTTTCCCACATCATTTTCTCAGTTTAAAGAGGGAAGTTGAAAAAATGAAAGCAAGGTGCCATAATGGATGGATGCAAAATTTAATACCAAAGAAGTCGATATCTCAAACGATGATCAACCGAAAATGGCACAAATAGGTGACTACTAGAATGATGAGAAAACAACCGAAATAGTTAACCTATTAAAATAATTCCAAGATGTCTTTGCCCAAGACTACAAGGACCTAAAAGGGTTAGTACATGAGATGGGTGAAATGAAAATAGACATAAAACCTAAAGCAAGACCGACCAAGAAAAGGCCGTACAAATTAGCTCACAAATACAAAGAAATAGTGAAAAAGGAGATCGACAACAAGTTAGCAGTAGGGATCATATATCCAATTGACCAATCAAAATGGGAAAACCCTATGGTCGTCCAACCAAAAAAGCACGACCTGACAAAATTATGAATTTGTGTCAATTTTCGAGAGCTAAATAAAGTCACCCTAACATACCCCTTTCCTACACCATTTGCAGATTAAATCTTAAATGAAGTTGTAGGACATGAATGCTACTCGTTTATAGATGGATTCTCAGGGTATAATCAAGTTCCAATTGCTAAAGAAGACCAGAAAAAGACGACATTTGTCTGTGAATTCGGTTCATTTGCTTACAATTTTATGCCATTTGGATTAAAGAATGCACTAGTTGTATTCTCTAGGATAGTAGTTAAATCATTCCAAGAATATATATACAAGTAGATGGATGTATACTTTGACGACTGGACGATATACTCCATGTTGAAATACCATTGTAAGTGGCTAAGACTAATGTTGGAAAGATGTCAACAAATCCAGTTATCTCTCAATATAAGGAAATGCATCTTTTTGAACCCCATAGGAACCCTATTGGGACATATAGTATGCAAAGAAGGCATCAAAGTCGACTTTGCAAAAATAAAAATCATTTTGGACCTAAAACCCCCAGTGAATCCGAAACAAGTCTGAGTTCTATTAGGACACATAGGGTATTACAGAAAGTTCATCTGTCAATATTCAGATATGACTTATCCCTTGGAAGTGCTATTAAAAGAAGATCAAGAGTATGACTGGACTGAGGAATGTAATGCTTCCTTCAACACATTGAAGAAACAACTAGTTGAAGCAACCATTCTTAGATTCTCAAACTGGTCAGTAAAATTTCATGTCCACATCGATGCATCAGACATAGAGATAGGTGCAATACTAACTCAACCTGGAGATGATGGGATGGACTACCCAATTGTGTATAGTAGTTGAAAACTAAATAAATCAGAATGTAACTATTCAATGATAGAAAGAGAGGCATTGGGAATGGTATTTACACTACAAAAATATCGACATTAGCTGTTAGCTAATCCTTTCATATTCTATACAGATCACCAAGCTTTAAAATACCTGGTAAACAAAACTTTACACCACAGAAGAATATGTCGTTGGTTGTTACTGTTCCAAGAATTTGAGTTCGAAGTAGTAGTTCGACCAGGGAAGCTAAATGTCGGGCCTGACCACTTATCGAGAATCGACACAGGAGAGGAACCGACAAGAGTTGAAGATGACCTTCCAGATGCACATCTATTTTGAACAGAAGCTGTACCAACAAAACTAGAAGAAATAGCTCAATTTATAGAGAATGGTCAGGCACCTGAAAGTATGAGCACTAAAAAGAAACAAATTCTAGCAATGAAGGCCGCACCATACACTTTAATTAATGGATTCCTATATAAAATGAGCTTGGATGAAGTACTTCGTCGGTGTGTCCTAGAACATGAAAGAGAAAACATAATGCATGAAGCACACTATGGACCAGCTATAGGACATTTTTAGTCGGACACGACTTCCAAAAAGATCCAACAATCAGGACTATGGTGGCCGACACTACACAAAGATTGTCAAAATTTTGTTAGTAAGTGTGATCATTGCCAACGTTTAGGTTGATCCTTAACTAGTAATGAGATGCATTTAATATCGATAAACCCAAGTCTAACATTTGAAATTTGGGTTATCGACTTCATTGGACCATTTCCAGTCCCAGTAAGAAGGATAGGCACACGTTATATTATAACATCAGTGGAATATGTTACTAAATGGGTAGAGGCAGAACCTGTCAAAACCTGCTCTAGTGAAGTAGCTGCCAAACTTATATATGAAAATATAATCACGATATTTGGTTTTCCATTGACCTTAATCAGCACCCAAGGATCGCATTTTATCAATAGAACCTTTACAACATTAACAGAACAATTCAAGATCGACCATAGACAAAGTACAGCTTATCACCCTCATTCTAATGGAGCAATAGAAGCATTTAATAAAACCCTAACATGAGGCCTAACAAAAATATGTAACAATGATAAATATGACTAGGATGAAAAAATTCCCGATGTCCTATGGGCTTATCGAACAACATATAAACGATCCACCGACCAAACACCATTTCGACTAGTTTATGGCCAAGAAGTAGTCGTCCCCCCCTACACTTATGATAACAGACATCGATAATAGGTGACATATTACATATTAATGTCGAAGAAGCAAATAACGACATACTCATGCAACTAGTGAAGCTATAAGAAGACCGACTTATGGCTATACAACATCAAGAAATTCAAAAACAACAACAAAAAGCATGGCACGACCAAACCATTAAAAATAAGAACTTGTCGGTTGGAAATCTTGCACTACTGTATAACAGTTGAGTGAAAATAAAACCAAAGAAACTACACATAGAGTGGATGGGACCCTATATCGTGGAAGAAATCAATGCCAACGGATCAGTCAGACTAAGAACGTTACAAGGCAGAGCATTTCGAAAAATGGTAANTTGAATATATATATATATATATATATATATATATATATATATAAATTAATTAATTAATAAATATAGAAATGGTTTCATAACTGTTAACAAAAACTATAAAAACCAGAAAAAACTAAAACCTAAAAACTAAAAGAATAAAAGGAGACCAAAATGATAGGAAATCTTGAAAGATGTAGCAGAATGAAATTCGACGATAACCGACATTTCCACCATCGACATATCACATACCGACCATACAATCAACATTGACAAGAGGATCAAAAGGTCCAATCACACCATCATGACTATAGTTAGAAGGAGCGCCAAAACTAGAGTGCATTAAAACAACCTTTAATAGAGCGTCCTTTACCATCAAATCTGCCATTAATAGCTCCATCAACAAGATCTCCATCCTCTCCACCTATAAATACTACGTCGGACGAAGAATTCCTACCACTATACAAATATCTAGAGCAACAGAGTTACCAGACTTCTAAGAGCAAATTAACCACGACGAAAGCCAAACCAGAAACCGATAAGATGGCCCCAAAACAAATTAAAGCCATGATAGCTAAAGCAAAAGAGTTAGAATATGTTGTAAATCCATTAGTGAAATGGTTTCAAAACATTAAAAATGCAAAAGTACAGGAAGTTTCATGGGTGCTTTAGTGGGAAGAAATCAGAAAATAGGCTTATGGGGGTAAGTCAAAAATGTCAGAGGAGGGGGAAAAAATAAACCATAGCACTATCATGAACTATATGAATGCACCCATCATGATGAGTTTTGGAGAAAAAAAATAAAATATTGTAAAATTTATGATCAACCGATACCACAATGGGAAGTTTTACTTCGACGAACCAATGGAAATATTAGCTGAAACCATCTACAAAGTTACTGGCTTTTCTAGCAAAGGTGACCCTGTTCTTGCAGGGATCAAAGAAGGATTGGTTGAAATACTAATAGGAACACTAATAGTGAAAAAATAAAAAGGATTAATTTTTGGTCAAATTAAAGCTACTACACCTAAACTGGTGGACAAAATCATGTCCACAGGCATGACTGTCATAGGACGAGGATGTGATTTGAAACTCGACATGTTGGAAACTGTCGACTACATAGTGGACTCAGGGAAAGTTTACTAGTGAGCCCAATACGTGGCCAACATGATCAATTCTATCTGTGAAAAGTGCTAAGAAACAGGTGCTATAATTAGATTTCCGTCACTATTAATCTAGATAGCCATGTACCACCTATGTCCAGTGGGGCACCCACAATTCCTAGAATCGACTAGGTTCCACATGTGGTGTTTTAAATTATTCTCAATGGGCGGAACCACACAGGAGATGGAAGAGGGGAAAGTATTCCTAGGAAATTGGTTTCAAAATTTGAAAGTCCGAACAGCCAGATGGAGGGTGCTTCAAAAAATCTAAAGGTGTCTACCCTCGTCAGCACATATCCAGCTGGAACTCGACCACACTACAATATGGCACTTGCAAGGTTCCACAACAAACGCAAAACCTCTTGATTACTATCCAATAGTCAAGGAAATATTCATAGAATTATGCCAAGAAATCTAAAACCAAAATAGCCATATTGATGGGTGCAAAAGAGATTAACCACTCTATTGTTGAACCGTTGACCGACCAGGAGAAGGAAGAAGACTATGAAGTTCACCTTCATATCAGTACCTTCACTTCAGGAGACAGGCTGACAGAAGAGTGAAATCCTCTTCAGATTGAAAATGTACCAACTGATAATCAAGCCATGGTATCGACAGAACATAACCCCATGGTCCCGACCCAACAACAGGAGGAGGATGGGGAAGAATAGATAGACGAAGAAACTCAGTCCGATAGACCTGAGTACGCTATGAAAAAAGAAAATCTAAAAAGAATAGCTATGGAAATAGAAACCTCAAGGAAAAAGAAAGGGAATCATGCAAAAGGAAAGGGGAAGCACAAACTCATCCTTTTGGAGGAGTTAGAAGACAAAGATGATTTTCCTGCTACTACTGACGACATCTTGGAGGATGCCGCACAAAACAAAGTGTCTATTGAAAAATAGTTCAAACAGTTCATCGAGTCAGGAACAAAGCAAGGCAGGCTTAAAAAGGTAAGAATTGATACCTAGCCCAAAATAAGTCCTATTGGTATAACACCAGATTCCCCATGACCTTCTCTGACCAGAATAACACCAGACTCAACCATTTCCATATCACCAATTTACAAAGATATCACCCCCAGAACCATTTAACAAAAAATTGATAAAGATGTTGAACTTCAACAATTTATCAACAGACTACCAAATTTGTTTCTTAATTCCCAACAAATCAACACTACCCATAAACTCATAGATTTGAGCTCTGCCCGACAAAGCCTTACCCTACAACCCGACCAAGTTTCACCACCAAAAGTTGTGGGACTCATTAGATCCTCCTACATTTGAAATCCCAACAAAACAGCCACAGTTGTAGTAGCCCAAATCTCATCATTCACACCAACTATCCCAAGATCTCCAATGAATGAGGAAGATGAGGGAGCACTTGCTCTTGAAGGAAATGGTCAAGCAGCACTAGATACAAAAATCACCAACCTGATGAACACTGAAGAAATCGACAACCATATCGACTTACAACTAGAAGCTGAAATTCCCATACTGACTAGTCACCTTCCTGTTGATGAAATTGGCATTGATGCCAACATGGACTTGTAGTGGCCCCATAGGATGTCATTGATGCCACTAAGTCCCACCGCCAGTGCCCCAGATCCTTTACAGACTGGGTTTGTGCCTTGAAGCACCTTGTACCCAGTTGACAAGGACCTTGTACCCATGAGGATGGATCTTGATTCCACTACCTTGTTGAAGATATTGAAGACCTTGTTGATGGTTTTGAATACCCTGAAGATGGTCTTGAATCCCTTGTAGATGATGGAGAAACCCTAGATGGGTTGGAGAAGCATTAATGACCCATTATGTTGCCATTCATGCTCCGATGGTGTCATGGTACCCCAGCGGGATGTTTGCAAACCCCACAGGTGATGTCATGATGGATATTGACCCTTGAGGGTCTCCTATTATGGTTGAGGTGGTTGAAGAAGCCTATGAATCATCTTGCTTATTGAATAAGCCGTGATGAAGTTCTTGGAACCCACACTTATGGTGGTATGTTGGAACCCATTATTATGGGGTGCTTGGTCTTCTCTGAAGTTTAGATATTGAAACCACATATATGGTGGTTTGATGTTATTTGGACTCTATATGGTCATTGGAATGTAGTATCCTTGTTATCATGCATATTAATCCCATAAGGTGTTGTAAACTAGTGGTGAGGTATTTGTACCCCTCTTTTGGGGTTTTGGTACTCTTATGGTGATGAATATATAGTGGAACAATTGGATATGTTTTTAATGATATGGAGACCTTGAACCATGATGATGTATGGTACTATTTGTGGTTATATGGATATTGGGATGTATATGGAGGTAGAGCTCATGGACATGCCTTGATATGTTGAAGAAGACTTTGAAACTCTTTTAGTTGGTGGTATGGTCTTTTGCATCCTCATGTGTGGGGTCTTTGACATCCTGAAAAAATTGAAGATTTTAAGGGTATTAGACCATGGAATTGAAAATAAACCCATCATGGGGAGATATCCATTGTAATTCGGTTTCCAACGGTATGTGGCACATCACGTGGCTCCTTACGGTTGAAGAGATATGAATTTTTGAAGTTGGGTTACCCCACCTTTTTGGGTGAGCCGACTAAACAAAAGAGAATTTAATTATTTGTAATTTTGAATTGCATGTAGCCTCAAGGTAATATTTTTTCTATGCAACCCATATAAATAGAATATCAATAATTTTATTTTTTCATCACCAATTCTCTTAGGAATTTCGCACATTTTGGAGAAAAGTGCGAAATTGTGTGACAGAAAAATTTATGGGCATCTTCACTATAATTGACATATCTTTCTCATCTGGAATCGGAATTAAAAAATTCTTGGCTCGTTGGAAATATTGTTACAAGGGATATGTGATGACAGGATCTAGAGATTATTTTGGTTTTTCTACTATTTCTTCATCTTGTGATCTTCAAAAATGTATGGTTCATTCTGCTGGGTTTCTCTTGTGATGACACATGTCTCTGAGGGATAGAGTTCCTCTTTGATATTAGTATGTGAGGCTATATATTGGTATATCTCTTTGATGTAATTCAATACATTATGGAGGCTATGATGATGATGTTGCATAAACTTTATGCTATGCTATGATACAACTTATGATGATAATGCATGTGATAATGATGTACACTCTATGATGTTGATGCACTCCTATACAATATGATGTACATTCATACCATAGTGTGATGATGCTCTCTTATGCACTATGATGTATACTTGATGATGATGATGTATAAATGGTGCACACTAAGATGATGATGATGCATATTTGATGATGAGGATGCATGCCTATGACGATGATGCATACCTATGATGATGATGCATGCCTTCTGTTCAGTGAAAACATAACAGAATTTCTTGTTTAGTAATTGAGTATGATGAGGTGCACAATGATGTACATGAGAAGTGTATGGAAGTGAAATGACTTATCGGTATATAGTGATGAGCATCAATGATGAGCAGTAGTGATGAGCAGTAGAGATGAGAAACAGTGATGAGAAACAGTGATGAGAAACAGATATGAGCAACAGTGATGAGCAGTAGTGATGAGTAGTAGAGATGAGAAACAGTGATGAGAAGCAGTGATGAGAAACAGAGATGAGCAGCAGTGATGAGCAGAAGTGATGAGTAGCAGCGATGAGCAGCAGAGATGAGAAACAGTGATGAGTAGCAGTGATGAGAAACAAAGATGAGCAGTAGTGATTAGCATCAGAGATGAGCAATAGTGATGAGAAACAAAGATGAGCAGTAGTGATGAGCAATAGAGATGAGAAACAGTGATGAGCAGCAGTGATGAGAAACAAAGATGAGTAATATAGATAAGTAGTTGTGATGATCAACAGTGTTGAGCAACAGTGATGAGTAGAGATATTGATGTGCAAAGCAGAGGTTGGTTTTGTAGCAGAGCCATATGATTTCTTGCAAGAAGAATCTTGCACTTGAGGATTGGACTCCTCAAGTCCTTATTAGCATGGTCTAAGAAAACCAAGAAAGGTCTTGGATGAAGAGTAGGTGCTGATTTTACCTCACTGTTGTAGCCATTCCAAAACAAATACAAAAATATTACAAAATCATATGGTGTTGTGTTCTCTTATGTTATGGTTCTTCTTATGACTTCATGATTCAGATGCTTATGATTTATAAATGATGAAGTGATAGATGTTTATGAAATGATTATGCAAATGGTAGAATAATGCATTGATAAATCAGTTGTTGATTGTTAAAAGTGAAAAAGTAATAAAGACTGCACACACAGATTCACCCCTCCTCTCTATGTGCGTGGTATGTCTAACACTTCCAGCCACTCAACTAACCCCAGACCATTCACCATCACAATCACCATAACCAACACCACCTCCAGAATATCCTCACAATCTAGAGCCACCATCCTCAACACCACTAGAGGAACAAACAACTAGAAGTCCCACCCATGTAAATCAGCCAGCAACCCTGCCACAACTGAAGATCAGTCGACTGAAAATCCACCAACTGAAGAAGACCAAACATAGCAGCAACAGATAGCATTGGTACCAATAGGACCAGAGGTGGCCCATCACTCTAAACATAAAAGAAAAAGGAAAGAAAAGAATAAAAGAGAACAATAGCAGATACAACAAGTACCGAAAGTCATCCACCTTCATCAACTAGGGTCGATTTCTGCAGTCAACACACCAAAACTTAGAGATGGAGAGTTGTACCAACTCCTGGGAGCCCTCACTAAAGAAACCACAACAAGGAGACATAAGAGATAGGATCATCTCAACAAAATCAAGAAAGAACAAGTGGAATTCCCGACCAAATGCAGGAATTACACATAGACAGTTGTGCCAGTACCAGCAAAGACTGACATCGACAAACCACTGGAAAAAGCATACCAGTTGTTTGAAAGTGTCGTGTCGACCCTTCAAGCACAACTAAAAGATAAGAAAGAGGAACAAAAATAGGAAACATATGTGCAATTAAGACAACAATTTACAACATTCTCAAGACCACACAAGGTACTACAAGAATATTTGGAGGAGTCAGCTACTACAGAAGAAGTACTGTGCAGCTGGTATACCCATTATTGCCAGGTATTTTAGCAAGCTCGAGAAACACATGAACATATCAAGACACTAGAAAACCAACAAGGCCTTGAGCAAGTTGTTAACCCAAAAAATCCCTCAGTGAGCTCTACATGACCTACACCACCCAAAGACATCCATGCACGACCCTCATTTGACCCCCACACCCTCAAAAAGCCTCAAAAATATGAAAAAGGACTTGAAAACCCCTAAAAAGAGCCAATAAAGGGGCTAAAACCTCCAAAAAGGGGCTAAAACCCCTCAAAGGAGCTTAAAACCCTCAAAGGAACTAGGAATTGGGCGAAAGGGGCTAAAATCCCAAAAACGGGGCTAAAGCCCTAACAAGGGGATTAAAACCCTAAATCTCTAAGAAAAAGTATAAATAGAGGGGTGGGCGTCACTCTCAACTCACTCCTTCTCTCCCTATCGTTGTGTTTACCATGTGAGTGCCTTGAGACCCTTTGCCTCTCAAGTCATTCACCCTCCCTCTCCTCCATTTCTCCATTGAGCCAAAGCTCCCATTCCATTTGAGAGGTGCTCCCAAAGCTAGGGTATGGTGGCCCATTTCCACCCAGAGAAGGTATAATCTTTGTTTTCTGTCATTTTTCTTATAGTTTTTCTAACATATTTTTTCTTGTAGGTTTGCTGCTCATGCTTTGTTGCAGGTTTCCTTCGATTTCTTGTAGCTCTTTTGTTTGCTAACAGTTTTATGCAGGGTTTTGGAGCTTGGCCCTAACACTCGTTTTGCAGGTTTTCATTCCATCCTCATGGGAACCCTACCCTTCTGTCCTATAGATGAAAGGGAGCTGTTCCTACCTGTAGCAAGGGAGAAAGCCCTACTACAGAACTGGCGACCATACCAGGTCAATCCCATAGGATCCCTGGATTGGTTTTACAAGTTTCAGTTTTTATTTATGTTTTCTTTCCCTGGTTTAGTTTTCTTTCAAATCTAGATTAGATTTGTATTTTTATGCATTTTAAATCATAGCCAAGCCTCCTTAAGGAAAAATCGAGCCCATTCAACCACAATACAGGTTACTGTCGGTCGATCCTGGCTCAAGCTTAAAAAAAATTCATCTTTCGGACCAGGTCGCTCTTATTGGGATGAAAGGTGGGACCAAGTCACTCATTCAATCCCGAAAGGTGCGACTTCCTCCCAGAAAGAAAATCACTCATGTCTACAGTTTTTTAGCAACCCCCTCCCCTGATTTGGGGAAATTTTAGCGAACCCCTCGCCACATTTCCCCCGAAAAGAGCGATCTGTCGCTCAGATTTGGATTTTTAAGTTATTTGGACTGTCAGTGCGGCTCAACCGCCTCTGTCCATCAATCTATGTTTATTTCATTTTAGTCTATGTAAATCACTGTTAAATCAAATGGTTAATGGTTTAAAGAATCTGATTAAAGCTTGAACAAAATTACTATAGGTTAAGTTTCTGTTTTTAATTGGAAATTGATATCTTGCCTAGTGCCTTTCTGCTCTACCCAATCATCACCCTTCGGGGTATTCTGGGATAAGACGAAGGGTGAAGCTTGTATAGTAATAGGCACTTCATCTGTAATTTTCCAAAACCACTAAAAATGAGTGACTTGGAAGGTAGAGGGGGTGGAGACCATTGGGGTTTTCATGGCATTAGCATCCTCCCTATTGATCGATCTTGCACTTGGAGAGTGACCTGAGGATCTACAGATGGGATTAGTCCCATTGTTTTGAGAGCCCAACACTCTTTCCTGGTTGAAGAGAAATACAGGTGTAAGGAAGTCACCTAGTCAGGCTGCCATACTTCAGATTCAGGTATGGCATGTGTTTAATTTTCTGTTTACAACATATTGCTTTCATCAACAATTTACCCAAGTTATGAATTCTGCAATAAACCAAACAATCTTTGCAAAATATTCATAAACTATATAAGCAGCCACCAAAGGTAACAGAAATACAAAAGCCATGCACACAAACCATACCACATAAAACAACCAAACCCAATTCATGACGTTGAGTTAGCCATTAAAATTTATAATTGACACTAATTCAAACACTTACAGTCTTTGAGGACATAAGTCCCTGACTGCCTTAACCGTGGGAAGTACCTGGGATCAGCCCAGAAATAGATTATGAGGAGTACAATGGGAACCCCAAAGTAGCTGGTTGCTGAGAGGAATTTCCAAGCAAAATGGGCAATGACCCCCATCGATTGACTAGCACTCCCATGAGGAAAAAGCTAAGCGTTGTCTCCTGGTAGTCTTGGTGGCCGAGTGACCACCTGAACACCAATAGGAAGCCATTAAAATCGGGGTCCAAAACATCACTACCATTTTTCACGACTTGACATACCATCCAGACACAATTGATCCCCCACGTTCTTCTAGCTCACGCCTGAGAGGTGATCCACCACATTTTGGGTCCTTGAACCAACACGGTCGAGACCATTCTTGATGACCCTCTACACCATCATAAGGCCACACAACCTCTGATTCAGACTCAAAATCATACCAATCTGAGCTAGATCTACACACTACACCGTCTGGCCCCATGGTTGGTGCAAACCCAAATCCATTTTCTGGCTAGGTGATTGGCAATGGACCCACGTCCATACCCCACACCACCACCAACACCCTTGCTGGAGGTCCCAGAACCATCATGCAGACTGTCATAAGTCAGCTCCCTCCACCCATACTTACCAATCAAACTGTCCCACCTGTCACACATGGGGGAAGTGGCCCTTCCACTCACACAATTCCGTTTACCATATCTGGAGGAAGTGGACCATCCACAACTGTGCCACAAGTACCCCCAGTCATGCAGGTGCATCATGTCCCTGCAAACCCCACCACCATTATTTCCCCATCACACATCAACCTTGGGTCAAACCTTCCTTTCATGGCATGCCTCAACCTTCCTGACTTGTCTCGGTTAACAAATGACCCTATCTGCCATCAAACCTTTTGGCCTCCCATGCCAACCAAACTCCCCTCAGACAATCCCAAGTTTGAAGGGAAGGCAGGGGAGTGCCCCCAAAACCATATCATGATGTTTCACCTATGGTGCTCATCAAATAGCATCATAGATGATTCGATTAGACTTATACTATTCCAACGCACCCTCACAGGTGCTGGAGCCAAGTGGTACATTGAGCTACCACAAGCCAAGTATCCATATTTCAACTCCTTGGCTTTTATGTTCCTGCAATATTTCCAACTCCCCGTCATAATTGATGAAGGAGTGGAAATATGGCTATCTTGCTGTTAGAACACTGCGACCCACATCACTGACCACATCCACAAGTGGAGGCGACATCGCAGCATGTGCAAGATCAAGCTTAATGACAGGATCTTCTTAGACTAGTTCTTGAAAACCTTGCTACCACCTATAGCCAAGGACGTCACCTTCGAACATCCCCAAATAGAGGAAGAGGCCATCTTGAAGGCCCAACAGTTTGACCTCATCTACGCATAGTCTGGATACCTTTACACTATCATTCCAGACTCTCCCCGTGCAAGAACCTCCTACTTGGATACACCGGGGGCATCCCATGCTGCAGATGGCATCATAGGTTCTATCTCCCACCAACCACAGTACTGTCTGACAACTCTTGCAATACCACCACAACCAAGCAACACCCCCAGTGTTTCCTTCCACAACCAAACTCTGGACTATGCAAGAATGAAGTCCCAGTCTGGAGCTACAACTTCTTATGCACAACCTATGCCGCAGCAGTAGGTCTAGGCATTAGCTTGGCCGACAAAACAATATACGAGACAAATGCCCACATTTGTGGCACCTCCACCCCCCCAAGTCTACTATGCACCACCCGTGCAAGCCGCTCAATCCCCCACCCCCACTCCACTAGCACCTTTAGGACAGGTGTTTGCACAACAAAACTGTCCCAACCAGCCAGCCCCCAATAACCAACAAGGGCAAGCCAGAAATAACCAAGCCCGGAACCAAGGAAACAATCAACCGTAGGGAGGCGGTCAACAACCAAATCCTCCCAACAATGTCGGGGCAAACCGGCCAGCCCAAAACCCTCAGCAGCCAAATGCACCTAGACACAATGCCCCGTTGTGCACAAATCAGCCATGCAAGTTGTGTGAGGTCTACAGGAACTATACACATGAATGCCCATTCATGGGTCGCGCTAAGTAGGCCATTCACAAGGAGGTTCAGCATGATACCAATATGGCAGCCCTAGCTTAACCCAACTCAGCACCACCAGGGACTCCACCCATGGTCCTCCAAGACCCATTGCCAGTCCAAGAACTGGTAGTTACTGCACCCACTCCCGAGCCCAATCCCAATGCCCCGGGGGCACCTTCAATAGTAGAAACAGGTGTTCACCACTTGTTAGCCATGACAACTGAAGAGGTCAATTTCTAGACCAGAGGAAATCAGTACGGAACTAACACCAAACCCGCTGATACATCAGTGACATCTACGTCCAAAACAACCAATGCACCTCTTCATTTACCACCTTTTCCTCCACGCCCCCCCATACGGTGGGTGGAAAACAAAGTCACAGCTAGAGCTATTGTAAGCTATAGCATCGTGGATGATTTGGCCCAAACACCTACGGCCATTTCTGCTCTTAAGGTACTCAAAACTTGCCCAACATAGCAGAAAGCCTTACTAGCATCCCTTGGTTCTGTAGACCCCTCCGAATCCAAGTTGATCACATTCGACATGGAGAACAGAGAACCGTGGATGCCATCAACCATTTCCTTCCAAATCCCGGTATCCATTCGGAATCTGGTCATGCACCGGTTCATAGTGGACAAGGGGGAATCCACATGCGTTATGTCTACCTTAGTCTGGCAAAAGCTTGGATCCCTAATTCTGCAACCATCCTCTACTACTCTGCGGCCTTATGATGGCCACCCAACTAAATCCCAAGGAATCCTCCCACACGTTCCCATCACATTGGCCAGGAAAATAGTACTGATGGACATAGAGGTTCTCAATGCTCAGTTGGACTATAACCTTCCCCTTGGAAGAAGTTATATGTACGCCAAGAGAGGCGTAGCATCAACTGTTTTCTGCCTCATGATGTTCCCTCACAAAGGGAAACTTGAGAAGGTTGACCAACTAAATTATCACGATCCGCAAGGGGTAATTGCACCTGCCAATGTTATCCCTATGATCAACACCATTGATCTGCAAGGGTTAACCACACCTGCCAGTGTTATTCCTGTAGTCAACACCATGGTTGAAAACGCACCAGCCTCCCCATTGTTGAATGTGGGCCCTGGGTTTTTTTTCGACACCACCATGATGGATTTTTTCCCCTTAGTGTCACCACCATTGACGCCAAATGAGACTGCGGATTTGTGCATGCTTTCATCCAGCACTACTGTACCTAAACACCCATTGCAGCTGCAGCCCCAACCACAATCACAACACCATCCGCAGCCGTAGCCCCAACCACAATCACAACACCATCCGCAACCGCAACATCATCAGCAGCCGCAGCATCATCCGTAGCCGCAGCATTATGTGCAGCCGCCACCACAACCTCATCCCCACATGCAACCATTAGGGAGTTATCTGGGATCCTCCCCAGTCCACACAATTCCCTTCCTCTTTCCCTCACCTGGTGTCATGATTAAGCCAGTAATGGCTACCTTAAACTTACCCAATTTCACATTGGGAATCCCCATGTGGTACCTTGATCGACCCGCCCAATCGCCAATGCCCCAGGTAGTCTTAACCCTCATGCAACCCATTGCAGTTGAATCCCATCCTCCACTCGACCTGCAAAAACCAACCACCACACCCGCACCCACACCGCCTCACCCCAAAAGGGCCACGGGAAAAAACACAAAAGCTACCGCTGAACCTCAATAGATCCCACCTTGCGCCATCTATGAAGAACAGGGCCATCCAACTCAAAACTTCCCTGAGATTCCCATAATCCGAGTGCATTTGGATGCCATGGATACAACGAAAAACCTCCCTATGGTTGAACTCCCAAAAGGGCCAATAGTGAGAAACAAGTTGTTGAGAACAAACCATGATTGCACCCTCTGTGGATTGTATGGAAACTATTCTCACCACTGCCAGGACTTGCCCGAGTTTCGAATGGATCTAGCTAACCTTCGACAACATTCCCTTGAATATGACATCACTCTGATCAAAGAAATCCACCCCCCACCTCCATCTTCAGACAACATGTCCATGTACATGATGTCCAGTTCCATAGACCCTCTTATCTCCGCGATCACTGACAATCCGTCAGACATGTCTCTTTGTTGCTTTCGCAATGATGAGGAGATACTTGAAGCCTTAACCACCTCCGGTTTTACCCCATTCCCTTTAAGCCATAGTGTGGAATCAATTCTTCCCATAAAAAACCATATTCCTTCACCCCGCCTTACCATTGACCTTCGTCTCAACAAGGGGGAATACCTCTTCACTGACTCAGACGGTCGACTCTTGAAGAATTCGTGCAACGGGCTCCACCTCAAGAGAGTCTATGCCTGATATAACCACTATGAGTCCCTTATAGCATAGTTTTTTCCTTTTTTGTTTTACAACATTTTTACCACAAAATAGAGACCTCCATTCAGGGGCAGCACCATTAGCTACTAATTCAAAATCACCCGAAGCCTGTTCAAGACACCCCTCACACCTCCAAGCTCAAATATCTATCCTCTACATTTTAATGAGACCATTGTCTCATGTTTAATAAGTAATTTTCAGGGCCACTTCTTGAGAGTTACCATGGTTCATGTACCACATTGTGATACAAGTGTCTCCGGACTTGTACTTATGTCACACTTGCCTACTACCACTCATGCGGGTTCCCGGTCCACTTCTCGGAAGGCACGTCATTTTATTTCAGCATATATCTGTCAAATCCATCTACCGCACCTTATGCGGGTCTCCAGACCATCACCCGGAGGACGGGTCATTTCTTTTGCATGCATTTGGCATATAAATACCTCCAGACTTGCACTCACATCACATATAGTCCAGTCCATTCGCCACAACTCACACATGACTCTCCTGACCTCTGTCTGAGAGCCACCTTAGTTTGCGTGCCTTTGCTGCATCGACTCGTGTGCCTCTACTGCGATCTATCTCGTGCATGTACATGTATGTTTAAGAGCCACCTGCTCCATCCATACTGCACGGATGACCTTTGGACCACTGTCCACTATCTCAACATAGGGGCACCTTTAGTGCCCCCTCGATCAGTTGACCATACTAGAGTTTCTTTTAAGCTCTTTTCTGACTCCTAAAAGAATGAAAATATTGCCGAGTGTAGCTTCTTCCTTTCCTGCTCATTAAATTATAGGAAAGGATGTCTACATCGTCTCATTTATCTCCTTTTGTGGACTATGTAGACCACCACCTGAAAAGGACCACCTTGGCACATTCAAGCCAAGACCATTCCCCTCTACATCCTTTTATGCTTTCTCGGGCAGAGGGGCCAAACTTTACAAAAAATCTCACCCTGGGTTGTCGTTAAGATATTTTCCAACATTCTCATCAAGAAAAGATTACCGAGCAAACTCGGTTTCATTCATGCTCGTAAAAGTATCTGAATGACCATTCAGTCAGTATAGGTTTAACCTTTTCCATCCTGACTGGACTACCAACGGTAAAGATGTCTCCCATCCCCTAAAAGGATGGGAGAGCTCTCCTGTGTATATTTTTATACCTTTTCGGACACAGGAGACTACCAACAAAAAAGAGCCCCCACTGGAGTCTTCTTCATGCTTTCAAACTCTCTAAAATTGAAAGAACCATCGAGCATTTACTTTCTCAGGCTCACCAAAAAATCCACGAGATCGTACCACAATGGTGTCTCTAGACATCACCCCATAGATAACAGTTTGGCAGCATTCCCAGTTTGGGTCGCCTTTGTTCAAGAGTACTCTGCAACGTG
This sequence comes from Pseudotsuga menziesii, assembly GCA_001517045.1. Classification (NCBI taxonomy): domain Eukaryota; kingdom Viridiplantae; phylum Streptophyta; class Pinopsida; order Pinales; family Pinaceae; genus Pseudotsuga; species Pseudotsuga menziesii. The sequence goes on along the minus strand of LPNX010592833.1, from coordinate 62,729 downwards.
TCTTCCTTGGATCCCATCAATACCAAAAGTGTCTGCCTCCCCCAAGTATTTCCCATCTGCAGTTACATCCCTGGTATTACAGCTATGATCCCTTTCCCATAAGTCAGTTTCATTTGCTGCCTGGTCTACCCTGTCGTCATAATCTGAACAAAGGAAGTTTGAGTCCACTACACTCCCTCTTCCCCTGTTCAACTCCTCCCCCTCCACCCCTAATTTAGTGGGTCAGTCCTACGATTGCCTCACATCTTTCGGTTATCTCCCTCGCGCTTCTGGTCAAGGAAACACCATTTCCTTGACCAGGTGCAGGTCTCCCTCTGTCGATGACAACACATGTATTCTAGAGGATAGACCTAGAGGTCCCTGTATCTTGGTTTCATTAACCTCATTGATGAGTTCCTTGGACCACTTGAGAGGAGTCCTTAGTGCCTCTTGAGATGTTTGTTTCTCACGTGCTCGACTCTAGCTACATCATTGCACCATTGAGATTCGTACAGGGTATTGGTCTGTGCAGTATTTGGTCAAAAACCCCGGATGTCACCTGACTCTAGCACATTGATGAGTCTATTTTAGGGACCCCAACAGGTTCATGTCCCTTGTGATTTCTGGGTTGCCTTGGAGACAGTGTTCAGAAGCCCCAACAGTGCTTCTATATAGATTTATGATTGATGCCACATATTTGTACCACAGAGACTCTAACTCTCCGTCAGTTTGTCCCTACAGCTATGTACCATTCCAGATCCAGCAGACCATCAGTCATGAAGATATAGCATTCCATGAGAATTCCATGGGTCCAATGTAGCAGTTCTTCGTATCAATATTGTATTCAGCCTCTCATAGAGGCAACCATGATTGTAACAACAGTTGTACATGATCGACTCTTGTATTATAGAGCTTAGATCACATTATTCTTTTGACATCATTACGATCATGAGGATGCCCACCTCATCCATATACATGTCACAAATTATTTTGAACTCACCCATTAATGGGAACCATATTAATACAAAAACCAAAAGCCACCATCCCCCAGCCCAGGAAGCACCACCTCTCCCCAGAAAATCCTATGATGTCCGTTGGCCATACGATGAGCTCCTGCCCTCACACATCAGGGGGCAATTTGTTAACCCAAAAAATCCCTCAGTGAGCTCTACATGACCTACACCACCCAAAGACATCCATGCACGACCCTCATTTGACCCCTACACCCTCAAAAAGGCTCAAAAATATGAAAAAGGGCTTAAACCCCCCTAAAAAGAGCCAAAATAGCTCTCAAAGTGGCTAAAACCCCTCAAAGGAGATTAAAACCACCAAAGGAGCTAGGAATTGGGCGAAAGGGGCTACAATCCCAAAAGGGGATTAAAACCCTAAATCTCTAAGAAAAAGTATAAAGAGAGGGGTGGGGGTCACTCTCAACTCACTCCTTCTCTCCCTATCATTATGCTGCCCATGTGAGTGCCTTGAGACCCTTTGCCTCTCAAGTCATTCACCCTTCCTCTCCTCCATTTCTCCATTGAGCCAAAGCTCCCATTCCATTTGAGTGGTGCTCCCAAATCTAGGGCATGGTGGCCCATTTACACCCATATAAGGTTTAATCTTTATTTTCTGTCATTTTTCTTATAGTTTTTCTAACATATTTTTTCTTGCAGGTTTGTTACTCATGATTTGTTGCAGGTTTCCTTCAATTTCTTGCAGCTCTTTTGTTTGCTAACAGTTTTATGTAGGGTTTTGGAGCTTGGCCCTAACACTCGTTTTGCAGGTTTTCATTCCATCCTCATAGAAACCCTACCCTTCCGCCCTATAGATGGAAGGGAGTTGTTCTTTCCTGTAGCAAGGGCGAAAGCCCTACAACATAAGCAATGAGAATCATAGTACAAAACTAGATTGTACTAGAAACATCAAAGCTAGATAAGCTAGAGAAACAAGCTCATCAATGGTTCAACCAGGCAATCCCCAGCATTGACAAACTAGATACGATCTGTCCTCAAATGAAAATAATGATGGACATGGCAGATGAAAAATCCCAATTTTCGGAGCCCAACATGAAGAATATTAAAGATCTCTCAATTCAATAGAAAATTTCGACCCTATCCAGCATTACAACCTTGAACATCGACATCGAAAGAGCTCTCCGCTATTGGATAGAGTTTCAACACCAACTAGCCACTACAGCAGAAGCCATTGTGGAAGTATGTGTACAGAAATGACCTTCTATTCGAATGCATAGCCCATGAAGACACGACAAATGTAATAACTATTTCTGACGGTATACTTTTAAGTACCTTCCCTATTTCTTTGGGACGCGTAAAGATTTTGTTCCTAGGGGAGATGTTGGAGGCATTAGTCGGTGAACCGAATAGACTAGTTAGCCAATTAATTAGAGATTAGTTCGGCCTTCAAAGGTCATGTCAGTTGACTGAACCGACAAGTAGTTATTCATAACTGTTTTGTAAATCATCTATATAATAGGCTATTGATCCAGATATGAACTTGGTTCAGTTTGACGTTTGTATGAACCCTTATGTGTTTCATATAATATAAAGTTGTTATTGTACCTATTATCTTGTCTCTTGTCTCTGTTATGATTAGATGAGTCTATATGTGTATTATTGGTAACTTAGTGATTACAAAAATATTCTCATGACTTTTGAAATCAATGTTGCACACCTTCAAGAAAAGCTTTAAATCCTTGCCAAGACAAAGGTCAACAATCTGAGCTATAACTGCCACATCAGACCCACTGAAAACTCCTCCTAGTATTCATGAAGGTACAACTGGATTAGTTGGAAATCCATAATGTTTATTTTATTAATTGGTGAAAAGAATTCCGCTCATCTCACATGAATTTAAACCAACCGTATCCCCCCTTCCCCACCGAAAACCTTTAGGACCATTGATCTTGTTTGCATATACAACATGTGTATTGACTTTCTTGACATATAAAATTTCATTGAAAACTGAAAAATTAAACAACCAACACTTTCACATTATGTAATAGCTGTACACCATGGATTAGGATTTATCTCTGACCTGAGCCGTCAAATCATGTGGCTCATAACCGATTTCGAAACCTCAGAAATTTTGTTGTCTGTGCAAGTTGTTGGCCCGAAATCCACCTCAGTCATGGATATTCTTCACCTGCACATCTAACAATCCATTCCCTGTGCAACTTAACAACATTTCGCAAAGTTTAAAATTTATTTTCTCCTCGCATGTTAACATTGCAAAATTCTTTCTAGTCGTTGGATTCTTTGGGTCTTCACCTATACCGTTGATATTCCATTTGATTTGCAGGAGTTTTAATTTTAAATTTACCAAATTCACGAGCTGATGCAACTCATCCTTTTCTTGGGAAGACGGTGAGGGAAAATCCACAGAGGATATGTCTCAAAGTTGTCATGGCAGAAGTTTAAACAATCGATGATCTTACGAGAGGGAATCAACATGTCCTGGAATGCATTGTGTTGCTCGTAATAGTCTTTGAGGGATCTTTTCATTGTCAATTTTAGCAGGATTACCTTGGGCTACCTCAGCCATCCAATCAAGAAACTAAAAAAGAGGATGATATCCCATATACGTACATTGTTTAATGACATCCAGTAAGCTTGAATGAGTATTGCAATCGATACAATTTGTCAGCTATTGGATACTTGTTAAATATGTGGTTTCTTTTGGATTACGTCTTTGTCTTACATCACATCTAATAACAACCAGGTCACCTTGATTTTCTTGACTTCCAATCAAGCTTCTTTTGTAATATTATTTGTTTAATATGAGTTTGATGCGCAGCCAAAAAATGTATCTTGTCCTGGTGAGATTCCACTTGAGTTTCTGCTTAAAATGATGTTGCTCTACCATTTTGGTAGCTACAAGAATTTAGTATGAAACCTTTCCCAACCATCGGTTCCCCATACACAAAGCTGAGCATCAGATCCTAATGATATAAGCATATTTAGTACATGAGAAAAAACAAGCCCAAACACTCTCTTTTGATATCCTTTCAACTTGATCTTTAATTCATCCACTTGAATATTGTAAAGTAACCCACACACAATCGAAAACACCAATACCTTACAAATGATATGCCACATTTTCATCTGCGTATAGCTCGGTCGATTTCATTTGTCTCTTACTCAATTATGCAATTTTCTCTGATTCTGAAGCTCTGCATGTTGTCCGGTGTTTTATTTTTTCTATGAATAGGATTATCCCACATTTGAAAGGAGGGCATGTATTTTTCACTTTATATACGCTAACCGTTTCAATGTATACCAAGAAACAACGTGTGTATTACTCCTTGGGAACTCGGCGCTTGGGCTTTGTTAGCTGATTTTTCTTGGTAGTTGTTGATTGGTGGCCGTTGATGCGTAGAGTACTTGGTTGAAAAATCTCTCGATGTTGAGCTTGTTTGGAAATAGACCATATAAACCCCCTTTTTTTATTTAAAAGCCCTTCAATTCAAGTTTAAAATAAAACCTTTTAAAACACCCAAGAACACCAATTAAATTTAAAATCCAAAGATTAACCTTGGAAGCAATTATCAGGCTCATTGAAACTTTTTCTTTTTTACCAAAAATTTCTTTTACCCTTTTTTTCTTGTAAACCTGGGAAATTCTATGCATTATTCAATCGAGTAAAAACCTTGAAATTTCCCAAATTCCCAATATAGCCTAAATTTGTTTAAGGCAATAATACCGCCTACAACAACAAGAAAATAGTGCTAACATTTACCTTCAAACTTCGTAATGTCTGAAGGAAGTTTAGTGGGAATAACCGTCCACATCGGATCATGAGACACTTGATCGCTGGTCAACTTCGAAAGGTCGGGTAGGTTTAAAGTAGCCAAAAATGGGAGCCTAGGTTTTCCATAGGATTCCATGTCCCATGAAGAGGTTTGTTCACATAGGGTTGATTGTGATAAGGGACATAGATTTGACCGGTCAAATAATAACCCCCTCCCATATGCCCCATATAAGGTTGCACAGGGATTTGGTGGTTAGGTATTCCTTGAGAAGGAGGAACCCTATAACCATAATTATAAGACTAATAGGTCAGTTTCCCCCAGACACATAAGGAGGTATATTACCCCCTGACATGACAGAACTGGCTGATGCAAGGACAACGTAGTTATATGGAGCACTACTTCCCAAGAGACTATGCAAGACATAAGGAGGATGCGACATGAGAAAGGCATTTGAAGGAATGAGTATGGTGGACGATGGGACATAACATGGAATGTTAGAAGTGGCCCCAACATTCACACATCCACTATCACCCAAAAGAGAGTGAACCCTAGTGACAATACGAGAGGAAGGGAGAAAAAATCCCCTCACAAATGGAGCAAAGGGTGCAATATCACCACTCCCAAATCGATGAGAAATGAAAGGAGAACTAGCGCCCCCAATTCCAACACTAGGATCCCCACTGGGATCGGTGGTAGATGATGGGATAGATGTAGTGTAATCTGGCATGCCGAATGTAAACCAACTTGTACTAGAGGGAGTAGGTTGAGTCTCATTACCTGACCTCTCTAAGGAAAACCTCTTATAGGAAGCTGTAAAATCTAGCATATGGGCTTGTGTAGTATGGGAAGTACCAGCTACCAAAGGGTCGGCATAAACCAGAGTTCCAAGTATCCATATGGATCCTCCCCCTACTCCATATGACAGAGACGAAGGGAACTCCGTGTTCTCAGATGTAGTACTCATAATGAGAACTGTGTGTGAATAAAACTAAAGGTTTCCTAGAACGTCTAGTCCTCTTTCGAGGAGGAGGAGAAGGGTTCCAAGGAGATAATATTGCTAAGCATCAAGAATGAAGAGATGCTGGAAATTGATCCACAATGACTCAAAAGAACAAATCCTCAACAAACTATGATCCCTAAATCAAACTAGCGCACAAAGAGCACACCCCTAAGCAAAGTAAGTTATATGTAAACAAGGAGAGAGGGAGGATACATGAGCTCCCAAATGCAACAGGTATTTCTCATTTAGGAGAGGTTTGAGACTCCCATACGCTACAAGTAGAGGTGTGTAACCAATTATAGTGGCCCTCAGCTTCAACACATATAACGACTGTGATGTCTGACCCCTACATGGCCAGGACACTCGCAGAATAAACTCCACAACCACCCCGTGTGATACCTAAGTAAGGAAACTAAGGTCACCCCAATATAACCAATGCTCAGGTGGATATTCATAGGTGGGATCTGTCGTATGAGAAGGGTAACAAAGCCCGAAGCTCGAAGGAACCAATGGTACCTCAAAAGCCCCCAAATATGAATAAGATCTTGGAAATATCTTCGACACTCAACTAAAAGTGGAAAAGGGATATCCCCACCACAAACATCTACTCTGCCTCGTTCTTAACTTCTGTGTAAGAGGAGCCTCCTGAGAACACTAATTATACCAAGGATTTTACTTCTCACCTAGATTGACTCCTGGTTGTTTCGTTTCATAGTCTTGGAAATATTTACTATTGACACCATATTGCAAGACTCTACAATCCTAATATTATTGGTGAACCTCTATCAAATAAAAATGTGTGATCAATTTTAATTTAAGCGTTAATTTTAAGTTTGTCATTACTCAAGGGTAATGAGTGTGCAACTCGTGAGGTTATGACTCAACAATGAAGTAAATATGCACACCTAAGCCACAATGCCAAGAGAAACTTGTTTTTAATCATGAAAAAGGGGGTATGCCACTACATGCAATGCAACAATTTCCTTTCAAATTCCCATGCAATCCTTCCTATATGAAAACCTGATCACTAATTCCATCTAAGCAAAGCTAATGCAAATACCACATCATTGCAATGCACAATGCAATAAACATGCAAAGACAAAATATTTTTGTATTTTCAATATAGATGCAATGCAAATCCAAATAAAAGGACCTTAGAAACTCCCAGACCTCACAACAAGTAGCTAACAAGACAAACAAGACATTGAAGCCAAGAAGGCCAATGCATTAACAATAAACCAAGAAGGAGATACAAAAAACAAGATTAACTTTTCAAAGAAATTCAATAAAAAAAACGTCTCTGGCCACAATAGAGGAAATCAACAAGAATCATACGGACCCATGAAGACTCAACAATATTCACAACCCACCTAGAACCTCCACACATCCAAATATCAAGCTCAAAGAGAGATGTACGCATTTGTTCATGGAACAATAGCGCATGTACGTGACTGTATACACTGCAACTCGTGTATATACGTGACTGTAAGTTCTATGACTTGCATATACAAAGTAAAAGGTGGTAAAGAATAAGCTAAGACTCAAATCACTTCAAGGGATTGCAAATAACTCAATCAACCACTAAACGCGACACAAAAACATAGATAGGTAGAGAGAAAATCAATCCAATCATGCACCCAAACCCCAACAAAAAGGAAATCCCCAGAGAAGTCGACAATTATGTTATGGAGAAGATATCTTATGGCTTGGGGTGGACCACAACAAATAAGATGACACAAAAAATGAACCCATTTCCAATAAATTTAAACATACAATCGAAACTAACACTAAAGGACCAAGGGAGCGTACCTTATTCCAGACATTTGAAGTAGATCCCTGTTGATATTTCAATCATGTTTGTACCTACACATTTCCCTCAACAACAACAGGATATACATGAATGATATATATAAAGTGTTAGAACCTAATATAGCATGATATATTCCAATACATAATCAAACTAATTACATCCATGGATATAAAATATTTATAATTACAAACACAATGGACGAGAAATGGATATTTCTATTAATATGAACGAAGATAAAGATGACAAACTCTATCGATACCTCGTCAAAATCGAGAAAATGAGTCCCTCCACCCGGGCCTCCACCACTTCAATCCTTCATACAAATGAAATCTCACAAATATCAATGCAAGCTTGGGAAATAGAACTAATGGATGATTCAAGGAAAAAGGGATGCAGACTCAAGTACATAAAAATGGGGCACAATTCTGCTATAGTGTGTTTTCTTTCAAAGTTATCCTTCGCTAATTATTCATAGTATCTCAATATATATCCCTTCAATAGGAGGTGAAGGGTCGAAGTGGATCATTTTCCGAATATGTAAGGTCAATGGACAAGTCCTCCGTTACTTAGTGGGGGGGAACTCCAAATAATTTTTGTTTTTGAGAACATTTCCTGATGTACGTGGGTGACAGTGGTGTACGGCATGTATACATGGGTTATAGAATTGTGACCCATGTATATATATAAATGTCTTTAATATGTTCCATTGGAGCATCGGGGTCATTGTGAGCTAAAAGGGATAAAAGGAGTCTGCATATGGACAGGGATAGGCCATCAAAGCATGATGTATTAGGTGTGGAAAATCATGTTATAACACCCTTCTTGGACATGTTGTATAGAGTTTGGTTATCTCTATGTTGTCCTTTGTTTTGTGACGTTGGGTTTCCTTTTCCATGCATCTGCTCCAACGACCTTGCAGGACCAAAATCCTGTTTATTCTTTTGTTGAAATTTATTCTCTATTTCGACAGCATATCGAAAAGCCTTTCCCAGTGAAGAGAATTCCATCTATGTTTGGATGTACTGATGTAGGCCACTACGATACTTCAGAAGCTAGTGCCTCTCAAAGTCTCTAATACCTATCTTTGTTCTCAAGGTTCAAAAGTTGTTGGTGTACTCTAGCACCACTTGGTCCCTCTCTTAATGCAAAACGGTCCATTTTTTGTACTGTTCGTCATAGTTTCCCACAGGGTAATATGGCTCCTTAACTAAATCTATAAAAGAGGCTCAAGTGGGATTGATCTCAAACATTTCAAACTCCTCTATTAAGTCTTGATCAAGTTTTCCACCAATTTTTGACATGGTGGACAACCTTAAGGAGCACAAAAGTGATATTTTCCTTGTGGGAAAAATTATGGATAGAGAAATACCCTTCTAGAAAACTCAACCATTTATCTAATGCATAAATATCAAACTAGCCTTCAAATAAAGGAATCTTAGATTTAACTTGTACCTTGAAGGATGTGGCTCCTCCGAAGTGACTGCTTGATGATCCCTCCATTGTTTTCAACATTCATCAAATGATTTGGGAGAAATTTTCCATCATATTGTTATTTTGTTGTGCGTGGGATTCCTTAATCAATAGATTTATAGGATATCCTGCTTCATATTCTCTCTTTTCCTCAACCATTGGAGGTAGTTTGGGCCGCTGAGGGCAGCCTTTCTCAAGCTCAACTAGTTTAAGACCTAATTGTCTATATCTTGACCTCGTGAGGAACATGTATAGAGAAAGGTGAAAGAACATGATCCTATGATCCAATGATCCATATTTATGTGAGAACTAAATGAAATAACATGTATATAACCACATACAAAAATATATTTCAGAATAGATTGTAAAAGAAAAGTAGCTAGAATGTTGGTAGTTATATGTTTGAGAAGAGATGTGGAAACTACACTCATTTGTGAAAAGTGGATTGCAAAAGGAGGTAAAAGGGATTTTTTTATCATAAACATGAGGAAAAAAATCTAAACATCCAAAAACCTAACCCTTGGAGATGAACTGTAAACAATGTTGCATGCCTCGAAGTGGCTAGTTGAAGTGTCAACTTCTCGGGGGCATGAAATTTGCATACAATCTTTTTTTAGGGAATTCAATAGCTCTTTGGAAAGGTTTAGGAGAGAAGAAAACATTTTGGACATTCAAGAATGCCTTTATCTATATACATATTTATGCATTTCCAAAAAATGTATTTTAAGGCCTCAAAATGACCCCAGAAGTTTTGGGTTTGAAAAATCATAAAAATTTCCAAATTTCCAAATTTGTTTTGAGACAGTGCAATAGGTGGTGGGATACCTAAATCCATCTATACCAATTCACTTACCCAAAAACCCATCAAAATTTCCAAGATAGAAAATATCTTTTGAGACAGTGGAATAGGTGGGCAAACACCGATACCCATATGTATCAATAGGGGTGGACACCCATTAACATGTTTTTGTTAGAAAAACAAGATCATAGAGCAATAGCATAAAATAAGATGTGTAAATAAAAAAAATAAACATAATACAAGAGAGACACCAATATATGTGGTTCACCTAATATGGGCTACGTCCACACAAAAATTACTAGTCCTTTCCATTATAGTATCCAACAAAATGAAGGGATACAACTTGCAACACATCCCCTGGAACTTCCTCTTCACTCTCTCACAATCTCTCTCATAGACACACTAATATTTCACAATACTCTACAGCCACAACAAAATTCCCTCATACATAAATATGGTTTCCTTCTAGGGTTAAAATCCCTAACCTAACTTGTATTGTCAAATCTAATATCTAATGAACGGTTTAGATTGACTATGAAATTACAATATTTTACAAATCAATTTTTTCCACATCTTATGGCCGGAAAATTTCTTAGGGTGGAAAATCCCCCTTGAACCCCCCCGAATTGGATGAGTGTACAGTAAAACTTGGGTACAAGCACAACTAAACAACAAGATCTTTGATTCAAGAAGATAATTAGGCTCCCCAACCACCAGTTTCTTCCAAGGATAGAGTCCATAATGCAAATGCATTGGATGTAAGTGACGAGCAACATGATGAATGTAATGGTGGTATGAAAATTATAACTAAGAATTATGCATGGTTGACCAAGTAGAAATGAGAAAAGAAAAATGCATAATGAACAAAAATGGGAGCCTTATAGGAATAGCTAGAAATATTTTCATGTCCCAAATTAAATAATTTCCAAATAACACTATTTGCAAATAATGTTTCACCAACCTACTAGTTCCCTAGGTTGAGATGGAGACATAAATTTTGTTATAAAGGTATATGGGACCCAAAAGGAATTTATTTTACCATATTCACATTTAATTGGGTCGCATAAATGATAAATGCTAAGAAAATAAGGTGGCATGAGTTCATGAAGGCACTTGGAAGCTTGTGGAGCCTTTGGGTGACTAGATTCCCCACACACTAGGAATGATATTCATCCAAATTCAAACAAATGGGTAATGTAACATTATTGTATGGTTATGTGGTGTTGAATATCATATAATTAGCCAAGGAATTCAAATTGGTAAAGTAGGGTAACTCTCATGGAAGAGTAAGAGACTAGAAGACAAGATGTGCCACTTGGAAGGAGATTATATGCACTATATGACAACAAATGATGGAAGATTCTATGACAAGTATGAAAACTTCAGAACTGATTTCTGAAATATGAAAAATATGACATGTCAGGGATAATAATAGCCACCAAGAGGTCAAATTTGGGAGTTAGAGGCATCCATTCGAATTGGGGAAAGAATTGGAGCATGAAGAGGAAGACAAATGTCATGAGAGTTACTAAACCACTAAGATGAGTTGGAGGAAAATCATGAAGGGTAATTAGACCTTAGGAGGACTCATGAAGTTAATAAAAGGATTTAATGAGGAATGAGAACAGATTTTTATATTTTTTTAATTGGCCTTTGGCATTTTGGAGAGCTTTTGCTTGTCCATTCCATGGTGAGTGTTCACTCTCTGTGCTTGTGAACCAATTTCAAGGGAGTTGGATTCCTTTCCAAGTTGGTTGATGGAGAGGCCATTCAAAAATATCATGAGAGCTCAATAAAGGAGTTTTATTTTCAGGTTGAAGGTCCATACAGTCGAATTCTCATCTATCTCCCCATTCTCTCATTCCTTCTTCTCCATTATCCACACTCACATTTGATGGCATACTTGTTGGAGTGATTCTTGTGCCTTGCTGAGGATAGTTGATTCGCAAGATTTGATACATGATTCATGGATCTGTAATCTCATCTAGATATTCTTTGTAATTCTAAATCTCATAAATATATGTATGAAAGACTCGCATTCCCCATGCTCTTGAATAACTAGTTTTCATGGATTTGGCTTCAATACCGAAGTAGCTTTATATCAAATTTGTATGAGGACATTTATATGAGTTTTATTATTATGGGGAATAAATATATGATTTATGTCTCTGTAATATTATTTCCAACTGATTTTCAAGTAGAAATATCAACNACTAGTCTTCATGGATTTTGGCTTCAATCTTGAAGTAGTTTTATACCAGATTTGTATGAGAGATATTATATGATTTTGAGGATGTTGTGACAGAAATATATGATGTATTACTCTTTAATTTCATGTCCATAACCTTTTTGGGTCAAAATCCAAGAAACTCATGTGTGAAAAGCTTGCATTCCCATGACACTAAATCACTAGTTTCCATGACTTTGGCTTCAATCTTGGAGGAGTATTGTATGATGTTTGGGGGAGGAGTTTACTTTGAGTTTTATTCTCTTGAGAAAGAAATTTTATTCCATATATTACCACCATGTTTCATATTACTATAAGAACCATATATTCTACCTTTCCTATGTTAAAGTCTAGCTAGTAATGCAAATTCTTAGGCAATTTCTATGAAAGTTACCCTACAAATGTTGCAAACCATAATTCATTTACAGAACTTAAAAAACATTATTAAGGACATTAATTGATGTGTGATACTCATTCCCATACTCTGTTATTAAATTTGGGAGGGGCATACTTGATTTGGAGAGCTAGTTTGGCCATCACCCATACTCCATTTTTGTTTTTCATCCATATCTTCCTTGATCAGTCTTGCTGCCGAAAGGATTCTCTAAGAGGGATGGCCACCACTTCTGTACTGTGTGCAAAATATTCATAATTTCCTTCTCATATGTAGAGGTGGATAAATTATTTCCAGAAGTGCATTTGTCGATGAAGGCAATGGGATGTTCATCGTGAAAGAGGACAACCCCAAGTCCATTGTCGTAGCATCACTCTCAAGAGTGAAGAGCTTGGAAAAATAAGGCATCTGAAAGGTGCATCGGAATGAAAGATCCAAGGGAGTAGTTGAGACTATTGAAGGTTGCATCTAAATGAAATGGAGCTGAGCGATGACAACATGTGAAATTTTCTTAAGAAGCTTTTCCATGCAATGCGAACTGATGAGGCTGAGAGACCCTGGTTGTAAGCCCCGCAATGTGTGTTTGGTACCATTGATTGAAAACTGCATCCAAAGTTCAGCAAAATCCCATAAAATGGGTCCAAGTGTGTGTAACCATTGAGCACCCAAAACCACATCACATCTACCTAAGGGCAAGGAAAACATGTCAGAGTGCAAGTTATAATCCCCCATAGATATGTGCACATTACGACACTTCCCTTTGCAAGGTAAGGTTCCACCATTGGCAATCATGACTTCAAAGTTGGAGCAAGGATGGATGAAACAATCAGCCTGTTTGGCAATCCTCGGGTCAATGAAGTTGTGAGTGCTACCATAATCAATGAGTATTGTAAGAGGGAATTTTTTGAATAACCCTCTGACCCGCATAGTTTGTGGGGTGGTGACTCCGGCTAAGGCATGGAGAGATATCTCTAGTTGGTCCTCTGGAGTAGGAAGTTGTTGAATGCCACCATTATGAGCTGTGGGATCCTGAGCATCACAAAAAATTTCAGGTTCTGGTGGAGAATCCACATCCAAGAGATAGAACTTTTGCTCAACACATCTATGTCCTTTGGTGAATTTATCTTCACAATTATAACAAAGCCCTTTTTTCCTGACATTCCCGCGTCTCTGCTTCGGACAAATGCTTGATAGGAGTGGTTCTAGGAGCTAGTATATTTTGGGTTCTTTGAGGAACCATAGGTATAAATGGAACAAGAGTGGATTTGGAGCATTGTTGAGCCCGGATATTGTCATCTGCTAGCTTAGCCAACCCGAGGGCTTCCATCATTGTGCAGGGGTAGAACATTTTATCCTCAGATCTTTCTATTTTTCAGCCACATATTCCTTGATTTACCTTGAGATTTACCTTTTTACAACCGGATTTTTTTTTGAGTGCTAACATATTGGCATCATTGTCGGGGAACTAGAGTTCAAATCTGCCTTAGGAGGAATGACAAAGATTTCAATATTTCAAGAAAGATAGGATTTCTGTGGGCAAACACAAATTTCTGTAGCTGAGGTCGGTTGTACATTTTCCCTGGCAACTCCACGTTGATTTTCAAAGATGATTTTAAGAAGACATTCTGGCTTCCAGGAGGGCACACACATGAGGTAATGTTGATTTTGAATTTTCACACAGTGTGGAAAACCCAAAGAGTCTATTTAGATGTAGAAGTGGAAAAGAAAAAGTTAGTACTTATCATACTTAAAGGTCTTTGTTTCAAGAAGAATTCTATATTTTTGTGGAGAACCTCCTGCAATAAACAATGAGAATGCAAAAATATTGGAGCACAAAAGATATTTTATTGATTGCGAACCACTTCGAGGGGGCAACCTCCTTTGAGCAAGCTCAATACAAAATAACTCTTCGGTGCTTTCAATAGCCTCAAAACATACTTATATACTAAGTCTAATCTAAACAACTATTACTCCACATGAATGTGGGATAATGAAACCTATTAATTGGATGACTTAACAACTATTACTTACTCCCCATGAATGTGGGATAATACATCATACTAATTGGACAGCTTATAAAGCATATGCGTCCGACAAAATATACCAACAGAATAAAGAGGGGGGTTGACACGGGTTCTTAACATCCCCTCCCTCTTAGAAAAAGATTTATCCTCAAAGATTTAGATGTGGAAACAACTACTGAATCTGAAGGAGGGTTCCCATGTAGCATCCTCTGGTTGCATGCTGGGCCACTGAATTGAAGACCTTTGTGATGGACTGAGAGAGAAGCTGACAAGTGTGCTTATTAAGGATGGCCTTCGACTTCGAAATGATGGATACTTCAGTAACCCATTCTGGTAAAAAAAAATTGTGTGCGGATGTTGGCGCTGAGCACTTGCTGAATGCGAGAAGGAGGAAGTGCCAATTTATAAGCAACATACCAACTTTTGAAGGATTGCTTGTAACGCTGCAAATGAAGAAAAACCATATCACCAACTTGAAAAGTACGCTCAGAATGGTGTTGATCAGCCTGTTGTTTCATGTGGGCTCTTGTCAGGTGAAGATTGTCCTGTAGGAGGTGAAGAATCTGATGTCGGTTTCGAAGAACCATGTCAATTTCCTGAACTGGTGAACTGCTAGGGGTGGAAGGGAGGAGTACTGGAGGTGCGTGACCATAGACTGCTTCATATGGAGTCATTTTAGATGCAGTATGGTAGGAATTATTGTACCACCATTCAATGAGAGGGAGCCATTGTTCCCATCGATGTTGTTCTTCAAAGATGAAACAACGAAGATAAGTTTCCCAATATTTGTTGACGACTGTAATCGGACCCTCTATTGGTGGGTGATAAACTGAACTCATATGCAGTTTGGTGTTAGGGAGGCGAAAATGACTTGTGAAATTTTTGTTGGGGTCTGAGACAATGGAATAAGGGATTCCATGAAGAAGGAATATCTGGGCCATGAAAATTTGTGCGATTGAAGAGGCCATATATGGATGGAGTGTAGTTTCACCCTTGTGGTTCTCACAAGGAACACATTCGGCAACCATATGTTGAATTTTGGGTTGCACCCCCTTCCAAAAGAAGTTACGGTGCGCCAGCTCATATGTTTTGATGAACCCAGAGTATGCTTCCGATGGAGAAGCATGGAGTTCAAAAAAGACTGCATGTTTAAGGTCTATGCTATGGGGAAGCACTAGACGACCCTTGTATCTCAGAGAAAATCCATCCCAAGAGGAATACGGTACCACATAAGGGTTACTGGACAACTGTTGGATGACATCATATAATGAGGATTCATTGACATAGCCTTGCTGAAGAGAGTGTAACCAAGTTGGAAGAGGCATAGAAATAACTGAAAGAGAAACATGGGAATCAAATGTTGGAAAAGAGCATCCAATGTAAGATTGTCTTGAGCCTTCTTATAGTCATAATCCTTGAGTTTGAGAACCCATTGCTGTTGTGTTGGGGATGAGACCCATTGCTTCAGGAAATATTTCAAACTCTGGTGATCATTCTTGATTCCAAAAGGTCTAAGAGGGATGGCCCCCACTTCTGTACTGTGTGCAAAATAGTCATAATTTCCTTCTCATATGTAGAGGTGGATAAATTATTTCCAGAAGTGCATTTTTCAGTGAAGGCAATGGGATATTCATCTTGAAATAGGACAAACCCAAGTCCATTATCGTAAGCATCATGCTCAAGAGTGAAGAGCTTGGAAAAACAAGGCATCTGAAAGGTGCATCGGAATGAAAGATCCAAGGGAGTAGTTGAGACTGCTGAAGGTTGCATCTGAATGAAATGGAGCTGAGCAATGACACCATGTGAACTTTTCTTAAGAATATTTTCCATGTGATGTGAACTAATGAGGTTGAGAGACCTTGGTTGTAATCCTCGCAATGTGTGTTTGGTACCATTGATTGAAAACTGCATCCAAAGTTCAGCAAAATCCCATAAAATGGGTCCAAGTGTGCGTAACCATTGAGCGCCCAAAACCACATCACATCTGCCTAAGGGCAAGGAAAACATGTCAAAGCGCAATTTATAATCCCCCATAGATATGTGCACATTACGACACTTCCCTTTGCAAGGTAAGGTGCCACCATTGGCAATCATGAATTCAAAGCTGGAGCAAGGATGGATGAAACAATCAGCCTGTTTGGTGATCCTTGGGTCAATGAAGTTGTGAGTGCTACCATAATCAATGAGTATTGTAAGAGGGAGTTTTTTGAAGAACCCTCTGACCCACATAGTTTGTGGGGTGGTGACTCCGGCTAAGGCATGGAGAGATATCTCTGGTTGGTCCTTTGGAGCAGGAAGTTGTTGAATTTCACCATCATCAGCTGTGGGATCCTAGGCACCATAAAAAATTTCAGGTGAGGCGTGGAGAATCCACATCCAAGAGATAGAGCTTTTTCTCAAGATATCTATGTCCCCGAGTGAATTTCTCGTCACAATTATAAAAAAGCCCTTTTTCCCGACGTTCCCACGTCTCTGCTTCAAGCAAATGCTTGATAGGAGTGGTTCTAGGAGCTGGTAGATTTTGGGTTCTTTGAGGAACCATAGGTCTGAATGGAACAAGAGTGGATTTGGAGCTTTGTTGAGCCCGGATCTTGTCCTCTGCTAGCTTAGCCAACCCGAGGACTTCCATCATTGTGTGGGGGCAGAACATTTTAACCTCAGATCTTTCTATTTTTCATCCATATCTTCCTTGATTTAGCTTCTAGCACCGCCATAGACCACAGATTAGTTTTTTACTCCATTTCCCACTTGTGCCAAGGAAAGTGCTCTAATACCATATGTGGAGAACCTCTTGCAATAAACAATGAGAATGCAAAAATATTGGAGCACAAAAGATATTTTATTAATCGTGGGCCACTTCGAGGGGGAAACCTACTTTGAGCAAGCTCAATACAAAATAACTCTTCGGTGCTTTCAATAGCCTCAACACATACTTATATACTAAGTATAATCTAAAAAACTATTACTCCACATGAATGTGGGATAATGAAACCTATTAACTGGACGACTTAACAACTATTACTTACTCCCCATGAATGTGGGATAATACATCATACTAATTGGACGGCTTACAAAGCATATGCGTCCGACAAAATATACCAAAAAAATAAAGAGGGGGGTTGACACGGGTTCTTAACAATTTTTCAAGATTTGGATTTGGAAATAAATGTTGGAAATTCTTTATTAAGATCAAAAACAGATTCAGACATAAAACAAATAGAAATCAACCCAAATATATTTGAATCATACTTGCTAGATTCCATGTGGCACAATTTGCAAAATACTGTAAAATCATAAGGAAATAACTCTCCCCCTCAAACTTTTTAGCTTCAACCTACAAACCATGTTCATAGTCCTCGTCAATGCTCTCATGCTATACAAAATCCTCCTAGACCAATGGCAGACATGTTTTCTCCTTTGGCTCTGCTTGTTGCTCTGCATGATCTCCCCCAAAACTATTCACAGAGAATATCCTTATATGATGGGGAAGGTAATTTCACAACAAGACAACATATGGATAGATTTGAAGATTTTATTGAATTGGAGGAAGTAGACCATGATGATGCAAAAATGAGGTTGTTTGCACAGAGTTTGTCTGGAGAGAAAAAAAGATGGTTTATATTTGCAAGCAGGCTCCATTCCCACTTTTGAATCTTTTCAAATACTATTTTTAGATAGGTGGGAATCCAAGAAGATCCATTTACAAATATTGTCTCAATATAATAATCTGAAAAAAAGGGAACTTTGATTCCATACATGAGTTTTCCAGTAGATTCATGAGGGTATACAATTCCATTCTCGTTGATATTAAACCCTTGGTAGGTTCTGGTAAACTTCACTATGCAAATGCTTCTGAGAGTGATTTTTCCCTATTATTAAGAGAAAGAAAATCTACAAGTTTTCCTACAATGTTTAAAGATTCTTTAGAAGTAGAGGAAAATTTGATGGCCTCTGGAAATTTGAAAAATAGAGTGGAGGCAGATAGGAGAAGATAGGAAAACCAACCATCTACCTCTGCCCCTTCATTTGCAAGTGATGTAAAGTTTGAAATGATGATGAAGACTATGGAATGATTGATGGATAGGTTGGATTTAGAAAACAAACTACCTAATAGAGGGAAACCTGAAAATCAAATAAGAAATCCAAATTTTAGAATACCTCCTCCTCAAAGAAATCAAAGAAACCCTGAAGATCAACAATTCAAGCCCCCATTCCCTGAAAATTATGTTGATGAGGAGGGAGAAGAAGAACCAATGGACAATCAGATTCATCACTTTGATGATATTGATTCTAAAATATACCTTACGGAAAAGGAGCATAATTTGTTTGCTCAAGAAGATGACAGTAATATTTCTGAGATAGATTCAGAGAAATATCATAGGGGTTATCAAAATTCCATTGATTATTTTCAAAAGAAGTTGAAATTGAGAAGTCGTGATGTGATAATAAATAAAGGAAGGCCCAATCCAAATCAACCTTCCTATATCCAACAAAATTCAGGAAAACAAAAAGAAAAATAGAAAGATACTACTGTACAAAAGAATTCAGAAAATAAAGAGCAAAAGTCAAAAGAAAATAAAAAACCATTGCCAGCTAATGTAGATAGAGAAACTTAATCCTTCAATCTGCAATAAGAACTATCAAAGATTAAAATTTGTATCCCCTTTAATGAGTTGTTGAGGAACATCGAATACAGAGAGAAAATCACTAAAATGGTCAAGAATCAGGTGATTATCATCCAGATATTCTAGAGGTAACAGATGATGTTCCCCCTATTGTCCCTGGGCCTAAAATTGAAGATACAGATGAAGAGGAAGTCTCTCCTTTTTATCTAAGTTTGAATGTCCATGATATTATTTTTTATAATTCCATGCTTGATTCTGGTGCATCTCATAACCTAATTCCAATATTGGTAGTGGAAAGTTTAGGATTGGAGATTACTAGGCCTTACAAAGACCTATATTCTTTTGATTCTACAAAAGTAAGATGTCTGAGATTGATTAAAGATATGGTGGTAACCCTTGCACAACTTCCAGCTAAAATTATTGTCATGGATGTTGTAGTAGCTGAAATTCCTCCCAAGTTTGGCATGTTGTTGTCAAGATCTTGGGCATCAAAGTTGAAAGGAACATTACAGATGGATATGTCATATGCCACAATTCCTTTGTTTGGAGAAAACAAAAGATTATATAGAGAGAAGAGGTTAGCATATGTGGTCAGTAGTCAAGATAAGCCTAAAAATAATATTATTTATGTTGTTGACACTTATTTAGGATCCGCTATATTTTTTAATGATTCCCCTCAAGCTGATCCTGAAGTTCCTTTATAGATTGAGTTTAAAGAGGATAAGGAATTTTCCAAAATACAAGAATCCTTAGAAAATAAAGAAAATGAAGAGGGGTTGTGGACTATGTATTTTTATTGTTACGGAGAGAAACTTCCTATGGATTGGGGTGTACCACAACAGACAGCTTTGACACTAGAAATCAATATTTCCTAACATACAAGAGAAACCAAGCATCTAACACTAATGGATACCGAATCATACCTTGTTTTGGACTGTTGAAGTATATCCTCATTGATATTTGCAATTCATACTTGCATTAGCAATTCACTCTCAACAACAGGAAACAAGAAAATCATGCTCTATAATAATGTGTTAGACCTACTCTAGCATATATATTCAACAATGTATAAGCAATTAAATACATCCATGGATTCAATATTCATATTCAAATGCACATAATTGGATAGGAAAAGATATTTCCATTAACAAAATAATATATTACAACAGTGACAACCTTTGTCAGCACGTCTACAAACTGGAGAAACTGAGTCCTCCATATGGGCCTCCACCACCTCAATCCTCCATCTCTCGATAGAAAGCTCACAAGAAAAGGAAAGCTTTGGAAGAACACAAAGTGCTCCAAAGGGACAAAGGGATGCATACTCAAGTATATGCAAACTATGGCAACAATGGACTATAGTTTCTTTTATCTTCAATTCCTCCTCTTTCAATGTATCCAAGGGGTTCCTTATATAGCACTCCAACAAGGTAATGGAGGGTCGAATCCGAGCGATCTCAAAGAATATGGAAGGCCAAGAGTCAGGATCTTTGGAATCCTATGAGGAAAAATCCAAAAATATTTGGACTTATGCACACATCTCGATGTACGTGGGTTTGAGGTCAAAAGTCGTGTGTACACGTGAGTATGGGTTTAAAAGTCATGTACAACAATAAACATGTGATTTTTAGGGATGAACTTGGAACATCAAATTATAATATAAGCCCATGGGGTCTAAAGAGTCTGCAGAGGGATAGGGAAGGCCATAAATATGTGATCAACCATGTGTGGTAAAATCAGCTATAAAAGATGCCCCCTAATATGTGAGGTTAGAGGGGTAACATGATGGCAAAAATACATTATAAAATCCATCCCAAAAGTGGATTAATGAATACCTAGGTGGACGAACCAACCACTCATCAGTACAATGCACTAATCAATCTCTACCTGCATATGACTGCAAATACATATAGCAGTCTCGGGTACATAAGAGCACAATGGCCATGAATAGGCATGATATACAAAATGTGACATGTATGGTCATCGCCACATACAATATATAATAGATCAGAATCTCCAAAGTGGATGAAGATATACAACAGATCAATATCTCCATAATAGTTGAAGATATACAATGGATCAATATCTCCATAGTGGATGAAGATATTTGATATACATTGGAATCAAATCATGAGAGTTGATATCTCATGAACATTGGCATGATCAATGAGGTAGCATATATGGAATGCCAAGCTAGAAGGTATTCTACATGAACTGCTACGAGTACATGTCCTACTATGCAAATAGATGTGTCGAGGTCGAACATAGTAGGCCATCATCTGAGTATCGGTCATTGATGTATACCGTTAATAGATGCGAGACCACCCAATGATAATGAAAATGGGAATCAAGGTACAGAGTGCAATCTAAAAAGTGTGAATAGATGTGTTGAGGTGGAACACTTGGAAGAATCCATCGATCAGGGGACATTGATGTATTCCCAAAACTGTCGATGGAGAGAGAACCTACCACTAATGACTGCAAGTCTCAAGGCACTCAAATGACTCTAGACTCCTATTCCAGAATAAATGATCTGAAGTCGATGGAATGGAATCCACTGGAAGGATGGAATTAAGGCATCCCCCATCAACCAACACAAGGTACTCAGCAACGTTGTATAGTGTGGAAGAACTCGAACAAGATGTGCATGAACTAGTAACAGTACTGGGAATGGTCGACATGCAAAGACAATATAATTGAGGAATGGCCGACTCATGCTTCAACTTCCTTCAAACAAGAGCATAAAGGTGAATGGTGACTGAAGGTAGACAGCATGGACTCGATATGCAAAATGGGAGATCTCTGTGACACAGGAGGCATCAATAGAGGCTCTCTAGGGACTGTAAGCTTAACCAATCAGTGGAGATAAACTCAGAGTAACGAGTACAACTCCTAAAGTCAAACTAACAACCCAACCAATGGATGTGATATACAGTGCTATATTTGAAGGCGACATGACTCGACTGCTGCCAAATATAACATATTTTCCAGTCCGAATTTTTGGTTTTTTGAATTTTTTTTGGACTTTTTCAGATATTTTGAAAAGCTTGAAAAAGAATAAAAGTGATTTATAGTACAAATCTAGGAGGAGACGAGTGTCAGGGGTATGCAAGCTAGTTCCAAGCAGTGAAACATACCTATGCTCAATGCAAGGTGTTACGGAGAGAAAGTCCTATGGCTTGGGGTATCACAACAGAAAGCTTGACTCCAGAAATCAATCCTTTTCTATATGCAAGAGAAACCAAACATCTAACACTAAAGGATCTTGATTCGTACCTTATTCCAGACAGTTGATGTAGATCCCCATTGAGATTTTCCACTCTAGCTTGTATTGATAAATTGCTTCCTCAACATTCAGCAAACAAGACAAGCATGCTATATATAATTGTGTTAGACCTACTCTAGCATATATAATCAATAACATATAAGCATTTAAAACCATCCATGGATCAAATACTCATTTAAATACACATTATTGGACAGGAAAAGATATTTCTATTGATATAAAATAGAGATTACAATAGTGACAACCTCTGTTGGCACGTTTGCAAATCGGAGAAACTGAGTCCCCCACTTGGGCCTCCACCACTTCAATCCTCCATCTCTTGATAGCAAGCTCACAAGCAAAAGGTAAACTTGGGAAGAACACAAAGTGATCCAAGGGACAAAGGGATGCAGACTCAAGTATAAGCTCTGGCAACAATGGACTAAAGTTTTCTTGCTCTTCAATTCCTCCCCCTTCAATGTATCCAAAGGGTTCCTTATATAGCTCTTCAATGGGGTAATGGAAGGTCGAATCTGAGCGATCTCAAGGCATATGGAAGGCCAAGAGACAAGTGACTCGGATCCACATCAAGGAAAACTTCAAAATCATTTGGCCTTTTGTACACATCCCAATGTACATGGTTTTAAGGGTCAAACCCACGTATATATGCGTGAAAGGCATTAAAAGTCATGTATGGAAATTATTGCATGTTTTTAGGGATGATCTTGGAAACATCAAAGGTACAAAAATGGTCCATGGGGTATAAAGTGTCTGCAGAGGGACAGGGAAGGCCATAAAAGTGTGATTCACCATGTGTGGTAAATCAGTTGTAACACAAGGAAACATGTGCAGGATAATGACACTCAGGGGAAGGTATCCTCCCGGTAAAAGGGATGAGCAAGCTGTAAAAGCTATGTAAAAAGGCTCTGCTTGGCTAGACATGAGACAAGCTCGGGGTATATGGCTGATAACTCAAAGTTAGGGAGTCAGCATAAAGCTCAAGAAGGCAATAAAAACTCATGAAAATGTAATTACAACTTGATATATATAAGGGAGTCCCGAGGAAATGGCCAGCATAAAGTTCAAGAGGAGTATGAAGCTCTTTCTCAAGGACATGGCGAGACTAAAAAGGACTCGCACAAACTAAAGGAGAAATGTTAGCATGGGGACCAAATGCCAAAGAGGGTATAACTAGGGCACCCATGTATAGGAAATCTCTACCATTCACATAACACCACTTCTAATAGAAACAAGAAGCTTCAGTGACATCATGGAATGGGTTTGTACCTAAGGTTAAGATGAAACGGTCATAAGGTCATGCAAAATGCAGGCGGATGTGAAATCCTAACCTATATGTCAGTTTAGACATGATACCTGTAACAGGAATGAACGGATCGAAGACTCGGCTAAACCACACTCAAAATGGGCTCCTACAACATCATATTAGTCCAAACGGTCCAAAATGGTCAGAAACGGTAAAAAACTATAGGAAGTAGGTAAAATTTTCAAATTTTTTTCTATAAAATAGTGAATTTTGAAAACTCACCCACCATAGTGCTTTTGTATCTAGAATTTCAAGAGTTGATTTCGAGAGCATCATCCAGAGAAATCACTCTGCGTTTGGTCCAGGTAAATACACATGTCCCCCTCTTTCACTTTCATGCATAAATTTTTAGTTTTAGTGGTCAATTTTTTTATTTAGGCGATCCCAAATAGTTCATTTCAGCCCACGCAAAAATCAGGTATTTTTCCATGTATAGGGCTGGGTATCCACAGAAAACACCACGATACCTACGTATGTACACGGTTGTTTCAAAAACAGTCACATACAGAGCCACAAACATGATTTTCAAAGGCAAATACTTATGAAACTTGGCAATTTTTGTGCAGTATGGTGCTAGAATGGAGAGAGAGAGAACATGGTGATGTTTTAGAGGATGTGCAGGTTGATCTCATGGATCAACAAGCGTTGAGGGCTTATGGGTTGTATAAGTTTTGGCTCCTTGGCCACTTGAGGGCTAAGCCAAGGCTACTCCAACTGCTAGTGGATTACTGGGATCCAGACCCTGAGACCTTTAAGTTGGATGGCATGTCACTCAGCATAGAGATTGAGGACATATATTTTATCATAGTTTTTTCCCATCGAGGGGAGATGGTGAACCTCCGATCTCGAGGGCCAGGAGTCGGGTTGACTATAGAGGAGTACATAGCTGTGTATTTCCTTCCCGATATAGAGAAATTTGGGAGTCAAATCCCGAAAAACTCAGTCCAGGACCTGGGGCTGAAATCCATACTATTGGCATTGGGCAGGATCGCAAGTTTTGCATCACTCCACCATGCCTCAAGACCAATGATATTCTATGTCATAGAGTGCACACGGACTACGATATATGACTGGATTACCTCACTGTTAAGCAACATGAAGCATCAACTCGGTGACTGAAAGATGGGCAGGGTATGGAACTTTGGGTTTAGCAGCATATTGAGCGCATTCTTTCGAGCGGGTGCCGGGGCTAAGTCCTAGAGTTGACATTGCTCCACATGGAGTTAGGGATCCGGCTTAGCTACACTAGGTCAATGTCAAGCGAAGACTAGGAGGGAGAAGGGTGGATAACCCCTATCCAACAGAATTATTCCTCTGGAAGCAGATACAAATCATCGCCATAGATGACTATCCCTATGCAGGGACCGACTTCCGTGGAGATCCGAATATGCCCCTACCACCAGGAGAAGCATATGGAGAGATAGGTAATGAATCCTAACTCACTTTTGTTTTTCGAATTATTAATTATTTTTGTGTTTTTTGATATATGAAATCAAAAGACATGTTTTTGGTGTGACGACATATAGTGATACCTTGTCATGTACATACAGATATGGGACCACGACGACCAGATGGATTTCCTCGTCATCAACGGAGGGGAAGAGGCAATGAGATCATGGGTGTGGATGCGAAGCGGACTCTCCAAATCATTCACATAAACTTTGTCTGCTTGGCATAGAGGGTTCCCATGGCGCAAGTCGAGGACTTTCTTGAGGCCATGCAGCGCCAAGTGGTTGGCGTACCACCGGAATGGGTTAAATTATTTCAACGGCTAGCTAGAGCCATGGTGTGTTACCATGATCAACACCCTCCTCCACCTCAGGCTTAGGGTGTATATTTTTGTATGACCATGTAGTATATTTTGGTGGTTGGGAAGCCCCAATTTTGTATATGACACTTATGTATAATGACGTCA
This sequence comes from Pseudotsuga menziesii, assembly GCA_001517045.1. Taxonomy (NCBI): domain Eukaryota; kingdom Viridiplantae; phylum Streptophyta; class Pinopsida; order Pinales; family Pinaceae; genus Pseudotsuga; species Pseudotsuga menziesii. The sequence continues at coordinate 37,135 of LPNX010592833.1, read as the reverse complement.
CCTTTTTTGGACTTAATGAAAAATATTTATGATGATCGATTATTATTCTATTTACATGTGTAAAATGTGTTTGTGAAATTCTTTTATCGCCTGTGAAACAAATTCCAATCTATTACATAGTTATCATATGAATCAACAACTTGATTAAAATTTCTTGAAATGTGAATGTATGTTATGCTCTCAAATTGTCGTTCTAGCAATCTTACAGCAAAAATATTCATAACAATGTCAAATTTCTAACATGATACAAGCCATTAAGTTGTGAGATCACTAACTGTGAATCAATACACACCTCAAGAGAAAGGACACCATGTGAAATGACATCACTCAATAACTTAATCGTGGCACTATATTCAACAACATTGTTTAACGAAGGCCGTAAAGATATGCCTCCTAAAGATAACACTCGGACCGTAGGAGTATAAATCACCCAAGCAGCCGAAGCTGAGTTTTGAGTGTGGTGGATAGCACCATCAGAGAATCCTATGTAAACCGAAGACTCCATCGAGATCTTCCATAACAAATTAAAGCTAATCAACAACTCGATCACCATAAAAGGACCTAACTATGCTATTAAAAATGTACAATAATATACAACAATCAACCTAGGCTGAGGATAATGCATAGTATTTCTTAAGATAGAGCCCATTTATAGGCTCTGCCAAGTTCATCCCTTCATAATTGACCAACTCATAGGCACCTTTCTCTAAGACACACTTGACAATGTAAAGACCATGCCACATCGGGTTAAAATTTCCTACCCCCAAGGGTTCCTTAGCTTGATCCCACAAAAGGACCAAGTCACATTCACTAAATCTCCTAGGATGGACATACTTATCATACTAGACCTTAACGCGATGCTTGTTATCTTCAAGAGCCACTAAATCATCTCGACACTGCTCATCAAGCTGCTCCAAGTGGACTGGATGTTCTTCCAATGTGGAAGTCTCTGGTAAAAGCTCCACAACTAGCTTCAAAGAAGGGATTTCGCATTCAACCAGTAATACTGACTCCACCCCATGCACAAGCTGATAGGGAGAAAAACTGGTGGCAGAATTGACTACAGTTCTATAGGCCCACAAAGCAGGATACAACATGACATACCAATTATTTTTGCTTTGTGCGATGGTTCGTTGGAGAATTGATTTAAGTGACTTGTTCACTGCTTCAACTTGTCCATTCGATTGAGGATAATAAGAAGAGGAATGCTCTTGCTTATACCCCAACTTCGAAGACAACTCTTCCATCATTTTGTTCTGAAAGAGCCTACCATGGTCACTGACAAGCTCCCTCAGAATGTCGAACCAGGTGATAATCTGGTTAAATACGAAATGTGGAGTTGTTTCACCATTGGATTTGATAGTGGGCATAGCCTCTACCCATTTTGTGAAGTAATCAACAACCACAATAATATGATGGTGCCCCCCAACCGAAGATGGGTTACAATCCATAAAATTGACCCCCCACTTGGTGAAGGGACCAATGGTGATAATGGGATGAAAAGGGGTAGGACGAGAGCGCATATTACGTGCAAAAACCTGGCAAGGGTGGAACCTCTTGACCGCATTAATGGAATCTTTAAACATGGGCGGCCAAAAAAAAACCTGCTCTCAAAACATTTTGGGCTGTAGGAAGCCTAGATAAATGACCACCACATGCCCATCCATGGAAATCATTAAGCACAACCTCAACCTCCTCATGAGTTAAGCAATGACGTAAAATGGAATCATCCCCACGATGGTACAAAGTATCATCCACTGTGAGGTATTTCTTCGCTACGTGATGTCGTCGTCGATGCTCATCTCGTGAGAGGTGAGTAGGAACCTTCAATGTTTGCAAATAAACAATAATATCCCTGTACCAAGGGTCCGCAGTTGAGATGACAAATATATGCTCATCAACAAGAGAATCCTCATTAACCTCCCCTTCATCCAAATTTGGAAAATCTGATATGAGCTCAACAAAGATTAATGATTTCTTTGATTTTGCCGAAACAAACTCGAGATCAAACTCTTGCAATATCACAATCCATTTATTATACTTTCTCCCAATCATCCTTCTGGTGAGGACGAATTGAAATGGATTAATGTGAGCTACGACAAAAGTTTGGCAAAGGAGGATGTAATGCCTCAAACGATGAACCGCATGGACAGTGGCTAAGGCTAACTTCTCAACATGGGTATAACGAAGTTCCGCATCAATAAGGTTTTAGCTAAGATAGTAGATGACATGCTCATGGAGCTCCTCATCCTCTTGAACCAAGACCATACCAATCATCTCCTAAGATGCGGCCACATAAATCAAGAAATCATGGCTATATTCTGGTGGACTAAGCACGGGGGTCAATACCAAGGCTTTCTTCAAAGCATCGAAAGATTCCTAGGCCCGCTCATCCCAGTAAAAAGGCAGTGTCTTTCTTCAATAAACGCATGAATCCCTTGGTCAAATTGGAAAAATTGACCACGAACCTTCGCAAGAATTTCACCATTCTTTGTAAACATTGAATATGTTGAATGTTACGCGAGGGAGACAATTGAAATATTGCCTCAGTCTTCAAGGGATCGAATCTAATTCCCTCCCTGGACATAATGAATCCTAGTAAACGACCAACCTTCACACAAAAGATTCACTTATGAGGATTTAATCGAATCTGATAATGGCAACATCTTTCGAAAACCAATCTCAAATGATAAGGATGACACACTCTCAAGCAAGAGTGAGCAGCTAGATCATCCAAATACAGTTCAATAATATTTTTAAGATCATGAAAGGAAAAGGTCATGGCCCGTTGAAATGTAGCTACGATGTTTTTAAGTCCGAAGGGCATCTTCTGGTATGCAAAAGTTCCCCAAGGACAAATAAATGCAATCTTATGTTGGTCCTCAAGTTTAATTTGTATCTTATTATATCCGGAAAATCCATCCATAAAGGAGAAAACCTCACTTCCTACACACTCATCCAAAATTTGATCAGTAAATGGTGTAGGGAAATTGTCTTTAGGATAGGCTCGATTTAAATCACAGAAATCAGTGCATACTCGGATCGTTCCCTACTTATTATCCATCGGAACAAGATTTGAAACCCACTCTGTCAAGGGAACAATATAGATGAAACCATCTTTTAGTAGCTTCTCTATCTATGCTTTAATAGCGGGCATTTTTCTAGGATTCATGGCATGCAAATGTTGTCGAACCAGTTTAGCATCTGGATAGGTTTTGATTTCGTGTTCGACAATGTGAGGGTCTATTCCTAACATCTCTTCGTACGATCAAGTGAAAACATCATGAAATTCCTTAAAAATCTTAGTGTACTCTTTAATATCATCGAGGGAACAATCCGCCCCAATGTACACATTCTCAATCTTACCAGGAATAGGAAAAATATTGATAGTTATTGTTGGTGACAGGTTAGCCATGTTCCCTTCAACAATCTAGCTAGGAGAGCTTAATGGGGCCATGGGCCTACCAACTTTCTCACTTAGAATTGCCCTAAAGTCATCACACTCTAAATTATAAAGATTGGGAAGGAAATACGATCTATGGTGAAACTCTCCCCAAGGTTGTTCTATCCTAGGCATAGCCTCAAGAATAGCTTCATCTGACGGAAAAACATCATTAAGGCAGTCTTGAGAGTGAGATGACTCTACTGCCCAAACAAGCAGCACATAATGGTCCTCCTCCTTCATCCACGAAGAGGAAGGACCAAGCTCTAGAACATAATCAATATTAGCTTGATACGCCACCAATGTTGCAGGAAACGACACGTATGTCTCAGAAGTTCTAGAATTATCACTCGAAGTACTCGGTGAAGGAAGAATCCAAGGATCCTCCATATGAGATGTACGAAACGAGACCAAATTAAATGAGGTCTAAGCCTTACCAATACTAACCCAATCATAAGGACAGGTGTAGGACAACTAAATATTCCCATGAGAGAAGGATGCATTCCCACACCCACATTCTTAGTTGTCGATTAAGAATGATCGATAATTGGGATAGAATCTCCCAATGATGAATCCCAATAGTAACGATCTTCCCATCCAAAGGAAAACAAACCACTCGAAATAGGGAAGATGCTACATCTTGCATATTGTACATCCAGTTCCTACTCAACAAAATATTGTAGTCAAGGGGCGCATCAACCACCTCAACTTCAATCGCAATAGTTTTCCCCCCAATTGGACCTCTAGGGAAGGAAGTATACCATGCAGCTGAAACAATATTCCATCAAATGCAATTAACATGTTCACATATTTAGACAACGTGGGAGAACCTAAGCCCTTCCAACAAGCCAAAGACATCACGGAAGCAACAACACCTTCCAATTAATCACGGTGCACTTGATGGTGTGGTTTACACACTCTACGTGAATCAAAATAGACACATAGTAAGGCAAGTGAGGCTGGATTGCATGAGTTTCAAATTTGATTACGGAAGGAGAGCTATCATCACCAACTCCAAGAGCAGAAAACAAGGCCTTCCTTTGCGGAGGACAATTCTGAAGGACTTCTAATGCAGACATCGCATAAGGAGTCTAACCCAAATCCTCGACAATTGAATAGTTTTAGGTGGCTCGAGCATTAGGATTGTGCCCTGAGTGCTTTAGGAATCACTTAGGAATGTGAGGCAGAGCCTTAGGCTTACCCGTATGCTTTTCAATTTGCAAAGAGCTCTCAAGTGGAGCAAGTTCTTTCCCAAGTTCTGGTTGTGACGTACCATAGTCTTTCGCACATGTCACAACATTCATAGCTTTCACCATTTTAAGGCAACCATGGCCACTAGCAGCATCTGGAGGGTTTTGAGTTCCACTACATGCACTACCAGGATCCATGGTCATTGATTTCATATTTTGATTATTCAGTAAAGGATTTGTAAACACAGTTGGGCCCTGTGCTATGAACTTCGAGGCATATTCCATATGAGGGCACAAGTGAGTGAGGTGGTCATCCTTACACAACTTGCAACAAAATTTGACCTTCCGCTTAGGCTTCTTGTCCCACCCAACAATATTTGCGTTCTTGGCATTGTTATCATTATCATTTTTATTCCCACACTTACGATTATTTTTTCCTTTCTTTTTATTCCTTCTAGGTTGTTGGTTACCTTTCGGGTTTGACGATTGCACTGAAAGTACATCCGCCGATTGGGTAGGAAGAGACGAAGTTGTAGCTTTTCCCGATGCATACTAGTTAATAGATAACTAGCTTAGTTGTTTCATAACCGAATCGATAGGTTTGGTACTTGCGGAGCCAACAATACCATCGGCATGTGGCCCATGCTTAAACTTGGGGTCGAAATTGGAACACGGAGCATTATGTATGATCCCATAAAGGAGCCCAGACTTAGCATATATCAAGTCCAAATGATGGGCCCTAAAAATAGCTTCGTCCTCATTTTTAACTCCAGATGTGGAAACATCCTTTGTGATATAGGGTAACAATGACTTGAGGAACCATTCTAGAAGAAACTCTAGTGGTATAAAGGCTTTAATTAATCTCTTTCATCTATGCCACTCTTGAATGTGATCCAAAATGTGGGTGACTTTGTCTTGACGAAATGTTGACAAGAGTTTGGTACCGACTTCATAACGCACGGGTAGCTAGAAGTGATCATGAAAAGTCCATCTCTAGGTCATTGAACCAAGTATAACCCCCCCAAGTAACTATATATACCATTTCGCGACAGGACCCATGAGGGTGCGTTGAAGTAGTCTCAAACTTAGGAATGTCTGAAGGAATTTTGGTAGGGACTGTCGGCCATGCCGAGTCATGAGATACTGGATTGTTTGTCAATCTCAACAAATCAAGTAGATTCAAAGTCACAAGGAAAGGGAACCTAGGTTGATATGGTTGGTTCCATGCTCCCTGATAGGACTAGTTCGCATAAGGCTGATTGCTATATACACCATGGCCTTGGCCAGTGGGATAGTAACCTCCTCCCATTTGACCCATAAAGGGATGCTGCATGGAAGAATTATAATTTGGAGTACCATGAGAATGAGGTGCTACAAATCCATATTTAGGAGACTGGTACACGAGTTGATAACCAGATCCATAAGGTTGATAGTTTTGTCTATAAGATGGTCCGTAGGAAGGTACATAAGAGGTTCCATAAGCTGGACCATGAGATGGTTCATGGGAAGGTCCATAAGATGGTCCATAGGAAGATACATGTCCTGCTGACACGTAAGGAGGCACATGGCCTTGTGACACTACGATGTGAGAAGAAGTAGAACGGAAGTGCCCCCAGGTGTAGCACCAGGTTCAACACCTGATCTGTCATGAGGTTCCGGACCGGTCTCGGGAATATCAAGCATGCCATACCTAATAGTGCTAGTATTAGCGGATGTGTGGTGAGTCTCATTTCCCAGAAGCCAATATCGATGATTAAGGTGTGTGGAATTTGTGAATCATGAAAAATATTCATTTGATGGTCTAGTCAAATGACGACTAGACCCTACCAGAGTCCCATATGTGCTTGCAAGTTCATCCTCCCGTACATGGCAACGAAGATCAGGGATCTCCGGAATCTCAGGCTCATGTTCACCCATGGTGTGTGAATAAAAGTGAGAATGAGTCCTCCCGGACTGTCTAGTTCTCTCTCCCAAAGGAGAAGGAGATGTAGAAGGCATAATTCCTACTAAACAACAAGAACATCGAGTAGACGCACCCAAATCCACAATGACCCACCAAAAAGAAAAGACTCAATCTAGCTACTCAACCCTAAGCAATCTAGCGTGCACAGAGCATACACCTAAGAAAATATAAAGCCAAATCACAATCAAACCAAGGGTAGGATATATGAGCTCCTGAATGAAGCAGGTATGTCTCGCCTAGGAGAGGCTTGATACTCCCATACACAACAAGCAGAGGTTCGTAACCAATTATAGTGGCCCTCAGATTCAACACATATAGTGACTATGCTGTCCGACCCCTACCTAGCTAGGACACTTGCAAAATAACCTCTGCAAATACCCCCTCGATACTTGGGTAAGGAAACTAAGGTCACCTCAATATAATCAATGCTAAGGCAGACACTTGCAGGCAGGATCATCTGTATGGGAAGGGTAGAAAATCCTGAATCCTGGAAGCACAAACCGGTACCCCAAGGGTGCACTGACCGTACCTTAAAGGCCCCTAGATACGAATACAATCCTGGAAATATCTCCCATGCTCACAGAAAGTGACCAGGGGTCATCCCAATCACAATCACGTGCACTGCCTCGTGCTTAACTCCCGTGTAAGAGGAGCATCCTGAGAAACACTAATTATATCAATGGTTTCACACTCTCACCTAGACAAACATCTACTTGTTTTGTTTAGTGGTCTTGGAGGATTGACTCACAATGAACTATTCCAAGACCCTAAAAACTAATCTTGTTGATGAACCCTATAAAAGAAAAACATGTAATTCATTTTATTAAGCGTTGATTTTAATTGGCTGTGATTACTCAAAGGGGAATGGTCATGCAACTAATTAAGTTATGACTCAGCAGTGAAGTAAATATGTACACCTAACAAGTAATGCCAAGTGCAATGTGTATAATGAAGAACAGGGTATGCCACTACATGAGATACAAAAATTTTCCTTCAAATGTAAGTGCAATCATCCATACATGAAAATCTGACTATAAACCAACAAGCAAACCTAATGCAAGTATTGTGCCAATGCAAAATAAAAAAGATGCATAAGTATGAAAAAGCAAAAATGTTTTTGTATTTTTTGAAGATAAATGAGATATGCAAGCAATAAATGACTCTACAACCCCCAGACCTTGCAACCACTCACAAACAGCAGCCAAGCAAGGCACTAAGGTAAAAGAGACCTAATGTACTAATCTAAAAAAAAATGGATAAATGAATGACAAGAACAAAGTTTAAAAAATAAACTAAAAGCAGTCTCTGGTAAAAAACAAAGGGTGTATACAAACACCAGAAGCATCAAAGAAGACTCAGCAACCATCAAACTTCACCTAGCAACACTTAATCCTCCAACTAAGGTTCAAAATCAAGGCATATGCATCTATTCTCAGTAAAACAACGTATATGCACGATTGTTCAAGGAAAACCCACATGTATACGTGACTTTGACTACAAAACCCATGTACAGGAAGAAAAAGGCAGAAAAATAGGGCAAATAGACAAGCCAAGATCAAATTTACTTCTTCAAGACCCTACTAGGCAAACATTCCCCTAGACCCGATATAGAAACAGAGAAATCAAGAGCAATTCAAGTACATTGAATACCAAAAACCCCCAAATAGAAACAACTAGGAACCTCCCCAGTATGGTCTCCAATTTTGTTATGTAGAGAAACTTCCTATGGCTTGGGGTGTACCACAATAAACAACTTTGACACTAGAAATCAATATTTCCCAATATACAAGAGAAACCAAACTTCTAACACTAAGGGATACCGAATTGTACCTTGTTCTGGACGGTTGAAGTAGATCCCCGTTGAGCTTTCCAATTCACACTAGCATTATCAATTCACTCTCAACAACAGCAAACAAGACAAAAATGATCTATAATAATGTGTTATACCTACTCTATCATATATATTCAACAATGTATAAGCAATTAAATACATACATGTATTCAATATTCATATTCAAATGCACATAATTGGATAGGAAAAGATATTTCTATTAATAAAATCAGAGATTACAACAGTGACAACCTCTGTCGGAACGTCTACGAATTGGAGAAACCGAGCCCTCCACTTGGGCCTCCACCACTTCAATCCCCCATCTCTCGATAGCAAGCTCACAAGCAAAGGTAAGCTTGGGAAGAACACAAAGTTCTCCAAAGGGACAAAGGGATGCAGACTCAAGTATATGCAAACCGTGGCAACAATGGACTATAGTTTCTTTGCTCTTCAATTCCTCCTCTTTCAATGTATCCAAGGGGTTCCTTATATAGAACTCCAAGAGGGTAATGTAGGGTCGAATCTGAGCGATCTCAAGGCATATGGAAGGCCACGAGTCAGGACCTTCAAACTCCTATGAGGAAAACTCCAAAAAATATTTGGACTTATGCACACATCCCAATGTACACGGGTTTGAGGTCAAAAGTCGTGTGTACACGCAAGTATGGGTTTAAAAGTAACATACAACAATAAACAAGTGTTTTTAAGGGATGAACTTGGAACATCAAAGTATAATATAAGTCCATGGGGTCTAAAGAGTCTGCAGAGGGGTAGGGAAGGCCATAAATATGTGATCAACCATGTGTGGTAAAATTAGTTATAACATTGATGGGTCCATAAGTAAATATGGGGTTGGTGCTGGTGTTTGGATTATATCTCCAAACAAATATTTTAAGGCTTTATCTTATAAACTGACTTTTGAGTGTAGGAATAATGTGGCTGAGTATGAATCTTTGCTGCTTGGTTTGGATGCTTTGAAACATATGGGAGCAAAGATAATAGAAGCATTTGGGGATTCAGAACTTGTGGTGAATCAAGTGAATGATAATTACCATACAAAACATCCCAGAATGAGGGATTACAGGAATGAAGTCTTGAAAATGTTTGGCAATTACTTAACAGAACATAAAATCAGAGTGCTCCCTAGAATAGAAAATTAAGTATCTGATTCTTTAGCTACAACTGTTGGTAGTTTCACAACTTCCATTTACTCTCAAAATAAATATAAAGTCCAAGTTGTAAATAGACCTTCAATACCCAATAACTCCAAGTACTTGCAAGTTTTTTATGATGATATGCATATCAAAATATTTTTTGGAGATTTCGAATGAGTTTGTAAATACTCAAATATATACAGAGAATGAGAACTTAGAAAAATTCCAAGATGATGTAGATATTGAAGAAGAAGAAGTTGAAAAGAAAAAAATGAAAAACATGATAGGGAAAAATATATAACTAAGTTAAAAAGTAATTTTATTCCCAGATGTTTGATTCCCCTAGAAAAATTATTTGATCAAAATGATGTTGCAAAGGATCCCAAAGTTCAGTCTACTAAGAATGTTGTTGAAGATCAGAACATAGGTACTGAAGAAAGACCCAGAATTGTAAAGTTGTACAAAAGTTTTCTTGCAAAAGAAAAAGAGGAATACATAAATTTGATGAAGAAGTACACAGATGTATTTTCCTGGAGCTATGAATACCTGAAGGAGTATGATACTTCTATCATACAACACACTATTCCAATTAAACCTATAGAAAATCCATTCAGACAGAAGTTGAGAAGAATAAATTATATGTTGTTTCCTGTGATAGAAAAAGAAATCAAGAAACTATTCAATGCCAAAATTATTTTTACTATGAGCTTTTCTAAGTGGGTAGATAAAAAAGTAACTTTTAGAAATAAGAATGGTGAGATCAGACTTTGGGTGGATTTCAAGAATATGAACAAAGTATCATTAAAAGACAATTATCCTTTACCCAAGATGGACCATATTCTGCAAAACGTTGTAGGAGCTAAGGGGATTTCCACCATGGATGGATTCTCAGGTTATAACCAAATTAAGGTGCTTCCTGAGGACCAAGAGAAGACTTCTTTTACTACACCTTGGGTTACTTTTATGTATGCCAATATTCCCTTTGGTTTAATGAATGCAGGGGCTACGTTTCAAAGATCAATGTATATAGTGCTTGCAGATGAAAAGGATTAATTTGTAGAAATCTACATGGATGATATTATTGTTTTTTATAAGTCTGACAGGGATCATGTTAATCATTTGGAGAAGGTTTTTCTGAAGTGCAGAAAGTATGGTATCTCACTCAATCCTAGGAAGTCGAATTTTGCATTGAAAGAGGGAAATCTCTTAGGACATATTATTTCAAAAGATGGAATCAAAATTGACCCAGAAAGAGTCAATGCCATTCTGAATGTTGAAGAGCCCAGGAATAAGAAAGTGGTACAATCATTTATTGGACAGGTAAATTTTCTGAGGATATTTATTCCTAGTTTTACTGAAATTCTAAGAAACATTACAAATATGTTGAAGAAAGAAAATGACATAAAATGGACAGTGGATGCCAGAAAGCGCTTTAAAGATATTAAAACAACCATCACTGAAGCTCTAGTTTTAGTGAGTCCATTTTTTACTAAATATTTCCTGGTATTTTCTTATGCATATGATCATACTATCATGCACAGGCATCAATGTGTGGATGCCAAGATCATGCATCAATGCATCAATGTGTTGTAGACAAATATAATGTGGAGAGGCCCTTTGATGGTCATCATTTGCTGATGCAGGAGCATCATAAGAATGTATTTTGCTGCAAGCATACTCTGATATAGAAGCATAATCAATCATGGAAAAGATATCTCTGCTAACTCTTTCCCAAATTACATCAAATTATTCAACAAAATCTGCCTCATGTGTAGATGTCATATCATGAATAAAACCATGAATCCTCTTCCCAATTTGATGAAGCACCTTCATAAATTTGTAAAAAAACTGAAGAGTCTCTGAAATATTAGGATATATGTCATATACATTAGAAAATGTTAGAGGTATGGTGTCTCTATGATCGAATGGGTCCATAGTGGGAGAAGAGTGAGCAACTAGATCACATTGGCAGTTGAGCGAACCTGGAGGTCTGGAGATTTAAAATTTGAACAATGGGTGGTGAGATCAAGTCCATAAATATGGAACACTAGTCCCATGAATTCCAATGCCATGGTTTTCCAACCAATGAATGACATACAAGACATAAAATCAACATACACAAGCGACATAGTATTGGAAACTAAGCAATTTTGAGATTTTCCAACAAGTGAACTTGAGGGTTGTCGGGTCTTTTAGGCATGAAATGGCTGGGGAAATGAGTCTATGAATTTCATAGGTTGTATATCATCCTATATATCACCTTCATAATCAGGATATGAAGGATACGAATGAAGTGGGAAAGAGCTTTCAAAAGACACGTCGGGAACTAGTAGAAAATGACTAGTTTTTGGAGGAATCTTTGGTGAACTGGTTGGGGTTTATTCCAAGGAAGGAATGGAGGTTTCAGATTCTGATATATAAGAATGAAAAACATAAATAGAGACATATGAAGCATAGATATGAGAAATGGGTTTGTCCCAATCACACAAAGCATGCACAGGCATACCATCTTCTTACTTACACTCCCATGTTCTTGCAAAATCTGGAACACGAATATTGTTCTCCTCAAGAAAATTGGTCATGATTTCCATCTCCTTTCTAAAGAAAGATATTTCACAATGTGAAACTTTGCAATAACCACATGTGGGTCTCTCTCTCTTTTTATTCATCCTCCTAGATCTCGAATCCTCATTAGTTGAACTGGAGCTTTATGTATTTGAATGCTTCTTCTCTTTCTCTCTTTGTTGCTTCAAATCCTTGACTTTCTTCTTGCCGTTGGCTTGATTTGACACACCAACAGCAAGGGCTTGATCCTTGGTGGATTTGATGGTACCCATTTGCACTAACTTGTCTTGATCCTGAGTCAATGACTCCATGAAGTCTGCTAACGCAAGCATCCTCCAATTTCTGGCTGTGAGCTTGCTTGAGTGGAATGTCGAAACAAACACAGAATACTTAAGACCTAGCTTAGAAAGGATAGAAAATATAACCCGGTCATATTTCTTCTCTATACCACATTGTTTTAGCTGAAGCACTAGTGCTTTGAACTTGGTGAAGAATTCTTGAATTGTCTCATAGTGAGCTGGACTCAGTGAGATTAGCTCATTTTCGATTTGATGGCCTTTCATCTCATCAGACTTCCCAAATAGTGACTCAAGATTGAGCCAAACTTCATTATTTGTGCCAAGACTTTCTATATGGAAGAGAATATATCTTGAAGTGTTGATACAAAGCATACCAAATGCCTCATCAAGTCTGTTGATGTACTTTGCTTTCTCCACAGTAGAGTTGGGCTTGGTCTTAGTCCCCATGGTGACAATGTACAAGCCTTTCAACCTCACATGGATCACCATCTTGAAATTTCATTCAAAATAGTTGAATGGGGTCATAAATACATGAGTCTGATCCATTATGCTTGTGCACTTTTTGACAAAAACACTGTTCTACCTGCAATGCAAACACCCATTTTTTTTGGAAAATGCCCTAAACAACAACTCAAACAGTCTTAGTTTTGATTTGAAACTCCACAAAGCTCTGATACCATGTTGTAATTGCTTCACAGTGATATATAAGATCTAGAGCAATATTCACAATCTAAGTTATTCACAAAATATACAAGAGAACAACAAAAGAGAAAAAAATAACACACATAAATGGTGCCAATAACTGATCTTTCTATTAGTTTACAACTTGTAGATATGTATGGTACATACTTATAATACAATGGAGAAAATTTGTGATCCCTTAGAAGCCATCTGGATACATATAAGTGTCAGACTAGGATTTGACCCGTAAACCCCCCTAGATTAACCAATATGCTCCCAAACCGTACCAAACAGTCACGAATGCAAGTGTGAACATGTATGGAGGCATGTTGGGTCATAAATGAAGGCATTCTAGGCATGGGTGAACACATGTGTGAGTGGGAGAGTCTCTATGAGCCAATAAATGCCCAAGAAGACCACAAAATAACCACATTCACACACTAGCGCCCCTAGTAAAAAATATTCCATGAATTAAGGGATAAGGAGTGGTCTGTAATCAATGAGAGCACCTGGGTTGTCAAGATGATCAAACTAGGGCGCCTCAACTGTCAAGATGATTAAAGTGGAGTGCCTCGGCCCTCAACTGTGAGTTAATGAGCCAAAAATCATCCAATAGACCAATATTGATCAGTATAACCTAAGTAGTATCATATAACATAAGTACAAGACAAATGAAAATGCCTCCTAATGTGTAAGACCGTGGTACTAAGGTAGATTAATGCTCTAATAAATACCTTGGCAAGCATATCCATCTGCAATTAGAACAAAGAATATTATTAGTTCTTGTTAATGGATATTTTTTATTCCTACTTATAATTCATCCTATGCATCATAAAATAGTTTGAAACATATAAGTTAGGAATCCCCCAAAAAATGAAACTTATTAGAAAATTGTCCTCAAAATGTTTAAAATCTATAAGATAGGGAGCATGTTGAAGCCAATGAGAGTGCACAAATCAGTAATACATGAATGAATGGATTAATAATTTTATTCCATAATTACTTAATTTTACTCCAGACATTTCCTTAAACACTCTAGCTAACAACATAGACCAGAAACACATTAAAAACTCACTAGAAACTGATTTTGGGATCCATAGGAAGTTGATGAACCATTCAACGCACACTGATGCATAACTTCAGAGAACTATTTTTAATGTAGGTTATGACATAACTAAAGGATTGTGAACTGGTATTATGATATTTGGTCTAGACCCAATTACTTTGTTGTTGGTTAGCAACAACAAAAAATGCCAAAAACAATGTCAAAAATTAATGAGTCCAAAAACAATGTCAAAAATTTATGAGGCCAAAAACAATGTAAAAAATGTATGAAATCCATACCTTCATCTGCAAATGTCTCCAAGCAAAAAAACCTATCAATTTCACTATAAAAGTATTATATGCGATGGCCCAGTTCCAAGCATGGCTTCACAATCCCCAATGGTATCCTGCATCGGGCTCCCTTTGTCAGTTGTGATGTCGAATGAACCATTCCTTCCTGCTACTTTACCTATTCTTGGCGTGAATGGCAACATGTTTTTCCTCTTGCTTCATGCAACTCAATTGAATTATCCATCATGTTTCATTATTCATGGAGAATTGATCCCCCACTTTGTTGAGTATACCCACTTATCCACATTCTCTACAGCCTATTGTAGTTTTGTTAATGCTTGGAGACTGGCAGCATATGTGAATTAGACTAGGTAGGCATAACAAATCTACATGGCACATAGGTGTCAAAAGGAATATAGACACTAGGTTGTGGAGAATGTGGATATGCAGGGCATCCTCGGCAAAGTGGGAGCGCGGTTCTCCATGAATATCATTGTTCATTTTGGATTGAAGTTTTAATGACTATTTTAACACCTATTCTCAATGTGACCAAATCTAATCACTCTCCTTTGATTTGTTCACCAAAACCAAAGCTATAGTTTATTTTCTAATTAGAAAAACTAAAAAAATATAATTAAGAAATTGCCAATGCAGACAACAAATTGAGAAATTTTGAAGACAATTTTGCAACCTTTCAATCTAGAGACTTGCACGAAAAAAATGCCTCTGGATTAGTAAAGGATCTTTTATCGAACATCCTTGTTTTACTGGAATTTATTCTGATTGCCTTTCCATTTGACCAAGCTCTAGATGTATTATGGTTTCTTTGCAGCGGTTTTTTGCCATACACAATTTTTTTAATTGAACTTTCGTAGTGTAGATGTGAGGTTTGTGTCTCGACTCTTCTTCTCACCTAAGAATTTAGGTGAAAGTAATATATATTAGTGTTGGGAATAGCAATTATAAAACATATCATATTTTTGTTAATATTTTTGAAATTTTTCATTTTATTTTAAAACATATGATAATTTTGTTAAATTTTTTGGAATGAAGTTTCCTTTCATTTTTCTTTCAAGTTACGCAACATCCTATATAGCTATGTAAGTATCATTCTAGTTAAACAATGGCATGTATTGCTATTTAAGTATCACTAAACGATATTAAAACCATGAAATTTGTGAAGGATTTATAACTGATGTGATAGTTTTCGAGAATCAAGGATTTATAACCGATGTGATAGTTTTCCAGGATCAAAGATTTATATATGATGTGATAGTTTTCCAAGATCATTGGATTATGAGCATAATATTATTATTCTTATTATTATTAACTTGTTATAAGAACCCTTAAACTTGTGGAGATTCTTTTTTTGCACATTCAAAACTATCTATATTTGGATGAAGGAGAAATAACATGATTTGAGGTCCTCTTTAACAACCTTCCCTGTATTATTTTTGGTTCAAATTTGCAGCATCTGGATTTGAGTTCCACAAATGTGTATAATGGAAGCAATTACATGAATTATATACAAATTTGGAAACATGGAAATACGATGTTTTTGTTTAACATTTTTNATATTTCAAAGAATCCATATAACAAACATAGTGAAGAACACTTTTTTTCTTTCATTTACATTTCAAAGCAAATGAATCCAAAGTACCCAATTGTTTATTACTTAATTTTTAATTTTAATTAATAAATTAAATTAAAGTAACCAGTTTATAATGGGGTTTATATGTTTGATGGTACATTAAAGCTGGAGTACTAAGTAAATTAAATTTGTATATATATTTTTATTTAGTACTTAAATTTATGTATATATTTTTATTTAGTTGTGGATAAATAATTTTGACAATAAAAAAACTTTGTAAAGGTGATTGTTGTTTTAAAATATTTTTGATAAATGAATTTTATTTGTTTTCTTAACTAGTTTAAATATTCACTGTTATAAAATCTTTACATATAGTATATTTTTAATATGGATAGATATAATAATCATCTTCAATATTTTTAAAATTTATATATATATATACATTTTCGATATTTTTTTTTCATTGTAATTTTAAATGTTTATTACAATTATTTTCAATTTTTTATATTATTTTATTATAAATATTAATGTTCTTTTATGCATTAATATTTATAATGTATAGCTTGTCTATACCTTTATTTACAGCTTATATAAACATTCTACTTTTAAAAGCTTTTATTGACAGCACAAGTATTTCATTCAAACCATTGTGCTGTCAATAACCCATATTTTTAATTCATTAATTATGTATTGTTATTTAGTTTTTTAAACTAATAGCGTATACCAGGTTATCACAAATGACTGTATTCGAGTTCGAGATCGGTTGCAGAAAACACTCTGCCCATTGGTGTCATAGGAACATTAGCTTATTTATATAACATTTCAGTCTTATAAAAAATCATTCGATAACTATTAACTTTTAAGTATATTCCACCCGTATCCCAAAAAAGTCTTGAAACTCTTGGCTGGGATACATGATTCTGTAATCACACAAATTCAGGTCAAAAATATCAACTGTTTTTTTCATTGCAAAAATATGAATTATGGGCAGAATAAGCAAATTCTGTTCTCACAGCTTTGCCAAACGTGACCAAAATTGCGTAGACTCTTATAATATCTCGTTCGAATCCAATGGACTTCTTTCAAATATGTCATGTCAATGGCAGAATGTTATATTGTATGGGTGAATGTTGTTGGTCCAATATTCTATCGCTTTGGCCGACGGGATGCTAAAAGTCCTTTTTATAACTGTCCAGTAAAGATTTGAGTGTTGTCTAGGGAATTCATGTTCAGTATTTCATATATCTATAATTCTGCATCCAACTAGTTGTCTTGATAGAAATTTGAGTAAAAGGAAAGGGAGATATGTTGAAAATACCAACAAGTAAAGTAGTTTTTGTCTTTCTTCCTCCAAAATTAATAAATATTATTTTATTATTTTAACTATTATTTTATTATTTTCTTTAGGAGGCCCATTTTACATCTCAAATTTCCTCTAATTAGTATTATAATTTTTGTTCTCCAAATTTAATTGAATTTACAGCTTTACAACAACAACAAAAATTACAAGTATTGAAAGGTTATGTTATTTCAAAAAGCCTTTAATATAATAATATAAATAAAGTAATTATAAGGTTTTTTTTATATTTTTACAATAAAGTAACTTATGATGTTAACAAATTATATCACAGATGCAAGTTTCTTGAGCCATCTGTCTCCCTGCAAGATTCCTTGCTTACGGGTTGCTTAGGGTTCTTTGATGGTAGAAGGGGGGGGATCGGATCCTCCCCCGCCTCCTGTTCCTCCGAAGATCGTTGACTTCAAGAGATTAGTAGAAGCGCAAGGAAAGAAGGTTGTGTCTTCCAAGCAGCAAAAGTTTGTAAACAAACTTGCAGACATTCTGACAGTGGCCCTCCCACTGGCCAGATCGTGCAGAACAACCCTAAAGCTAGTGGAAAGAGGACTGACTGGACAGTTCTCGGGCCTTTGTCCATCTCAGAGGGCGATTGAGGCCTGGGTTAAAAGGAATTGAAAACCCTTGATTAAAGAGCAGGTAAGTAGTTTCTTTGTTGGTAAAGGACTTTTCATTTTTGTTTTCAAAAGTAAAGAGGACAAGGACCTCATTTTCATAAATGGGCCTTATTTCATGGGGCCCCAAGGCTTGTACCTTACAAATGGTCCCCTGACTTCTATACGGCCCAAAACATTCCTACGGCAGTTCCGGCCTGGGTAAGACTGCCACACCTCTCTCTCCACTGCTGAAACCCAGATTCTCTGCAGGCTATAGGAAATACGCTGGGAATGTTCATAGATGTGGCAAAGAGGAGAGACCAGTACTCTTGTGCCCGAATATGTGTCGAAGTCGATCTAGAAGTTGGTCTACCTGAGACTATCAAACTCACTGTGGTAGATTGGGTTCACATTCATGAACTAGACTACGAACATCTCCCCTTCAAATGTAGACACTGCCATGAATACGGGTATTTCGCTAGGCATTGCAAAAAGAAAGAGGAAGAATCAACCAATCTGAATAAATCAGAACAATGGCAAACAATCCAAAAATCCATGGGGGGAAGGAACAATCCCAGAACTAAAGGGAAAGAAGGATCAGCAGGACATTCCAAATCCTCGACAGCCACAGAGAAATAGGCTCCTTCGAGCCCCAAAAAGATACAATAGAAGGAATCGGAAGGACCCTCGAACCCCTTTTCTCTTTTGGGAAATGACGAAGATCTGCAAGGAGAGGTTGAAGTCCAGGAAAATAGGGAAGAAGGTGAAGTATCTAAGGACCCCTTGGAAAAGAATTTGAAGTGCTAGAAGAGGGTGAAGGATATAAGGAACCCCGGGAAAAAGATTTGGAATTTTCTCTTGTTAACTCTGACCCCACCCCTCTTTATCCTTCTCGTTCTCCCACCAAAAGCCAGGATTCTTCCACTTCCTACGTAGAAATGGCTAAGAGGAGGCCGCACAAAGCAGTTTCTACCTCTGAAGAGGATCCCTTCGAGAAATGTACCAAAAAACAACGTAGAAAATCCAACATGGAACTACATGAAGAGGAAGCAAAAAGAAACAAATGCAAGGAAATCAAGCCACTTTGGACTATACCTTCCCTAGGAATTCCAAGGCCTGCAACAACAGAGGGGTCTACTCCTCCTTCACCCAAAGTAAATAATGAAGCTAGTCTCTTGGAACTGCATAGTACTGAGTAGTACCAACAAGGTTAGTGTTGTAAAAGATTTGTTATAAATGGAACCCATTGATATCCTACTGCTCCAAGAGACCAAGTTGGAGCAAGAAACCATTATTTCTCTCAGTAGCTTGGTATGAAAAAAGCAATTAGACTTAACCGTCAATTCTAAGGGAGCCTCAGGAGGCCTTGCCACTCTATGGGATTAAAGGGACTTCACTCTCCTCAACTCCTTTTCCACTCAGCACTGGATCTGCATGGAACTCCAACATATCCAATCAAAAGTAAGCATTTCTCTCTTCAACATTTATGTTCCTTCTCATCACATGGAGAAAAAACACTGCTGGAACACACTCGAATAGTTTCTAGGACTCTATGCCCCTCCCAATGTCATCCTCGTTGGGGATTTAAATCTAGTACTTAGTCTAGGAGAAAAGAAGGAGGCTTCTTTGGAAGGGACTGTTACAGGAATCAACTAGAAGATCTCATCCTCCACTGGGATCTTCTTGATGTTAAACCTAAGCAGGGTAGATTCACTTGGTCAAATAAAAGAGTCGGAAAAACCCATATAGTCGCTCACCTAGACTACTTCTTCATCCAAATTTCCCTTCTACTGGAAGGAAAACTCTTGCATTCCCATATTTTATCCAACCTGGCCTCTGATCATAAACCAATCCTACTTTCCATTCAGGATGTAGAAAATTTAGGGCCAACCCCCTTTAGATTCACCCCCCAATGGCTTTCTACCCCAGGTTTCTCTGAGATTGTTGAAAAATCATGGTCCACCCCTGTTACCAGCTCCCCTAGTTTTGTGTGGGAACAAAAGCTTAAGACCACCAAAGCAACTCTAAAAGAATGGGCTAAAGCTACTTTGCACTCTCCCTCGACAACAAGACAAGCAGTTGTTTCCTCTCTCCTTACCACGCAGCTAGTCCAGGAATCCATTATAGTGGCAGTCAAAAATCTAGAAACAGAAGTCAAGCTCTAGACTGAGATCTTTCAAGCTTTTCGTAAGGAAGAAGAATACTGGCACATCAAATCCCGAAGTATCTGGCTTAAATCCGAGAATAAGAACACAACCTTTTTCCACAAACATGCAAAGGCCCGTCAATCTTACAACCACATTGATCAAATCCGTTGGACGATGGACAGGTAGCCAAAGGTCAGGACCAATTAAAAGATGTTGCTCATAATCATTTTAAAAATCTCTTCCTAGAGGAGGGGAAGGAAAATGAAGAAGATACCAAAGAATTCCTAAAAATATCCCTTCTATGATTCTTCCCTCAAAGAATGAGGCTCTTTTGAAGCCCTACTCCGAAGCGAAAATTATAAATGTGGTTTGCGTTATAGATCCAGATAAGGCCCCTGGTTCGGATGGATTCACATCCATTTCTATAAATCATGTTGGAACATCATAAAGAAAGATCTATTCATAATGATAAGAAACTTTCAACACAAATATAGAATACGGGGGGCACAAACTCAACCTTTCTGGCTTTAATCCCTAAGGAAAATAACCTTGGCTCCTTTAGCAAGTTTAGGTAGATTTCCTTGTGCAATGCTTCTTATAAAATATGCTCCAATTTGATGGAAAATCGTATAAAGCCTCTCCTCCACAAACTTGTTTCTCAAAACCAAGGAGGGTTCATAAAAGAAAGACAAATCCTAGACAATGTCATGCTAGTACAAGAAGTGATCCTGTAACACTCCAAAAAGTCATAAAATTTAAAAAATTTCTTTATGACAACTAAAGCTTAAACATCGCCTATCGATGTTAGTTCCACATCTAACATTTAAATATTCGAGACTAACTGAGAAGAGATCCCAAAGAATTCTTCATTTATTTGAAACACAAATGTTACCAACAACTTCCAAAAAGTGTTACAAAGTCAGTCTAAATAAATTATTGAGTTAGAGTAGTAAGGAAAAGAGATTTATTGTTTATCATCTAGTATGTGAAAGGATCTAAAGGTTGTTTTCTTGTTCACTGAAGGGGCTTCTAGTTGTGCCTGAGGCTTACTTAGCTTATTAAAGCTAATGCAGTCAAATGATGTTCTTGTTACGGGTATTTTACAGGTAAACCTTTTACTTCCAGTTTCAGGATCAAGATTAGAATAGTTCGACCACAGATAAATTGCTACATAACTCATCTAAAGTCTATGATAAGCTATGGGTGTGATGTAGTGTAAAAAGAAATCATCAACTCTTGGTTACTGAAAGTACTGAAAACTATTTCCTTTTCATATATTTTGTACCTTGGAATATTATACTAGTTTAAGGCTTAGAACTTCTAAGTTCTAAATCTTTGTCATCATTTTTATTGTATAACATACATAAATTAACTATATAAAAAAAAACTTAGTCCAAGTATATAATTCCCCATGATGCATGTCCTTTATGCTTTGGCATGAACATTGAATTACTAAGCATTCCTATATCCTTAACTAAACATGTGTAATATAAATCCAAAGTATTTAAATATTCCTAAACGCTACATGCACTAAATTTTTACCTTATCTAAAATCCAATATGTAACATACACTATTACCATATAGACTTTCCTTTGCATGAAAACTTATCAATACATAATTTATATGTTAGTAAAAACTCACATTTGTTTTGCAGAGTTAACACATCTTTTAAACTATATCTCAACCCAAAAATCATCCAGCTGGTGGAATCCACGTGTTACCAAAAAAATGAGGGAGGTTTTAAGCAAACCCTAAGCATATATAACCGGTCAATACCCTAAAATCTAGCTTTCATTTCATTACAGTTTCACTATTTTTAAGTGGAGAGGAGGGTAGAGCCAACAAGCTCTCGGCCTTCTCGGCCTCTGAAGCAACAGTGGTGTTCCAGTCCAAAGAAAACCTTCACTAGTCTGGAATTGTATCGCTTGCCAAAGTAGAAAAACTCTGAGTTAATAGGAAGGCGACTTGGGGTTTGTACAACAAGTGGAAATCTGCCTTCAATCGTGGCGAATGCATATTTTAAGTTCTAGGTTGTTGCTCTTCGGTGAACAGAAGGGTTTAGATCTCGGTGTTCGAGCTGAGGTTACTTTGGTAAGCTCCAGGGTCAATTAACATTTTCTTCATCACGGTCATAAGCTCATGAATTTCCAAAGTAAGTTTTTTTTAATTTGTTATGTGTATTATAAAAATTATTCATGTGGTTACTTTGTTTTTCTAAAATAAATACTCCAGCTCAAACTGCAATGCTTGAATCTGTTTTTAAATGTTGTTGGTCATAGGTGGAAAGCTTGCTCAAATGCACAATTGAAGGTGCAAACAAAATTTGTAAACTTCAGGAAAATCGAGCCGCAAGGGATCAGTACGAAAATAGCTCAGGTAAGCCTCAGCTTTAAACTCTGAGGTTTCCTTCTGCAGTAAAGTTTAGGGTTAAGATGGCGAGGGTGTAAAGAGATTTTACTACATTGAAGAGGTGTTTTTACGGTCGTGTCTATTGTTTTAAAGCCTTGATAAATTAAAAATCCTTATGGCTTTACGACTATTTAAAATAGGTTGTTTCTTTTTTTTTATAAACAAAAAGGTTTTTGAGAAACTCGTAGTAATTTCAAATTTTTAAATAAAAAAAATAGAAGGCGAAGGATTGCTTCGGCCTCAAGCTTATATGGAAGAAAAGTGAAAAATAGCTCTAGTTTTTAATTTGGGACTTACGATTCCAAGTCTGGAATGACATTACTGTATTTAAGGGTTTTCTGTTTAGTTTTTTAAAAAACAAGGCACTGTGTAGAAAAAGTCTATTTTCTTTTATATAAAAACTCTCTTAACAAAAAAGGAAACTTGGAAATTTGTTTCAAATTTGGTATTTAATTCAAAAAATTTAGTTATTACTAAAATAGATTGTGTGTCTATTTGTAAAAGAGAAATTAGGGTTTTTTATTAAGGACTGTTTTTTCTTTTTCTCTAATCTTGAATTTATAATAAACTTTGTTTAAAAAAAAATTTGTTGTAATTACGACGGCTGTAACTGAGCTCGACCAAATGGCAAAACGGTTGGGGTAAAAAAATAAATTTCCTTTTTTTTTAAAGAAAAGTTTAACCTAAGTTCGAAAAAATCGTTTTAAGAAAGTGATTGGGAGTAAAGATGAATTCTTTATCTTTGAGAGAAACGCTGGATAAATAGTTTGTACTTACCATTTTTAGGGTTTTGTCTACCAATATAATTTTTATTTTATAACACTTTCTTACTTGTTATTTTTGTTGTTTGGCATTTATAGTATTTAATAAAACTAGTGTTCTTTGCTAACTTTATTATTGTAATAGTTTACTAGTAAAATTAGTTTTGCTATCACATTCACGTTATAATGTCTGTAACTTGTATTTATTTCTGTAACGTGTTTATATTTTTGTAACTTGTTTATATAATTAGATATGGGTTAAGTTACCAGCGTAGATCCAAATCCTAGGCTTTATCAAGCGTCGAAATGGATCAAATCTCTCCAGGTGCAAATCTCTTCTTAGGTAAGTTAAAAGAGACTTAGTAAGTTAAAAAAAATATAGTTTTACAAGTATGGTATTAGTTTTCTTAAAAGATTTCTTACTGTTTAACTATTATGAAGTACTACAATCATAGTAATAGGATAAAGGTTATTTAAGTACCTTGTACCACAATCTAATAATATATATTTAACCTAAACATACTGATAAATTACTATTGTAATGCTCCTATATATTTAGTATATAAAAGAATTATATAAGCTAACAGGTTGGGTAAAATCCTAACCAAACTATACTTACAGTATAACTATTTTATTCAAAGAAGACTCAATTATCTAACTCAGGTATAAGCATTCTCATTCTTTTTAATTATCTGTTGTACTAGAGTACTACATTTTCGGATGTGTGGAAAAATACAGCAAGGGGTTTTTATCCTCAAAACAAAAATATGCTAACCCTAAACCTTTCGTTCAGATATTCTTTAACCGCAAATTTTTACTTCTAAAATAAAAAGAGATTTCACCATCTAATTTTAGAAACAAACTATCCAATTATAACAGTAAATCAAATCATAATTTCATTC
Source organism: Pseudotsuga menziesii (assembly GCA_001517045.1). NCBI lineage: Eukaryota > Viridiplantae > Streptophyta > Pinopsida > Pinales > Pinaceae > Pseudotsuga > Pseudotsuga menziesii. Next base: position 12,914 of record LPNX010592833.1, on the reverse strand, counting down.
ATTCCAGTGCTATTGATTGCATAACATAAATAAAACAACTCTTAGAACCTGAGAATTATAGAGGAGACAACAGCCTAAGGAGCCCGTTCCACCCAACCAATTCCTGAAGATAGCTTAGCTTCTCATCTTAGGACCCTTGAGCCTATCCACTGGTCCACCTGGTTGAAAGCACTGTGTGAGAGAATGGAAAATAAGCCTCCTGCAACTCCACAGATGTAATCAACAGTATTACTTCTGCCTTCTGCAGCAAGAACTCAACAAATCAGCTGCACTAGTTTTGTAAAAACATCTTTCTCACTCAAACACTTCTACCTTTCCCCTCCATCAAATATCTTGTGCACAAATTTCATAAGTAAAGATTAAACAACCTCCTGTTGAATTTGATGGGTAATCTTAAGCATGTATAGGTTTTTTGGTCAGTTTTTCATTTAATGATCCACCTGCTCTTGTTCCACTTTCTTGGAGAACATGACCACAAAAGTAGGGAAGTTTCCTCCTGCAACAACTAGAAGTGGTTTGAGTATGTTGCTAAGTGTCAATCTACTTTTACTCTAGTCTATTCCACCTAGTGGCCAGTAGACACTCATTTAACAGCCTCCTTAAGTTGTTGTCTCATATTTTATTTATTAATTAATAAAATATTCAGCATAATTAATTACAATCATCCTTGACCCCACTTGGTCAATAATCACAAACTTTACAATAAAATTAAAGTATAGTGTCTTCTTAAACATGAAATGTTTTTTACAATTTGGGGTATGTGACATATAGGACCCCTTAAGTATAACATCGTCTTCGATGTTATTTTATTCATCATCCTTAGAGATTCCCTGGAACATAATTGGATATGATGTCCACATATGACTCTCCAATTCCTAGGTTTCTTCTTCTGGACTAAGGTGCTTCCATTGCACCTTCACTTGTCCAATGGTGCAATTCCAAAGCAAGATCTCCCTCTTGTCGAGGATACAATCCGGTTCCACCAGAAAATATCCTTTGGGTTCCACCTACACATCATTCCAATTTATAACATGAGTAGCATCATGTACATATCTTTTTAAAACAGAGATATGAAAAACTATGAACTTTTAGATTTGGTGGTAAAGCTGGTTGGTATGCCACCTATCTAATTTTGGACAATATTTCGAAAGGCCCACAGTACCTAGGTGCCAACTTAGCACAACTTCCTAACTTTAAAGAACTCTTTTTAGGTTTTACCTTTATGAAAACATGTTCACCCACCTGGAACTCTTTCTGAGTTCATTTAAGATCTGCCTGACTCTTCTGCCTGTCTTGTGCAACCTTCAAAATACCTTGTACTTGCTTCATAATTAATTACATCTCCTTTAATAGCTCAGGTCCTAGTACTAACCTGCCAACTGGGTTACTCCATGAGATGGGAGTATTGCATTTTCTACCATACAGAATTTCGAATGGGATGAATTTTGCTGAAGCTTGGTAGTGGTTATTATATGAAAACTCAACCAAGTGTAAGTATTCCTCCCACTTACTTGGTTGTTATCTAACATACATCCTTAGCATATCTTCTAAGATTTGATTTACCCTTTCAGTCTGCCCATCCGTCTGTGGATGAAAAGAGGTATTGAAATTTAAAGTAGTATGCAAACCTTTAAATAGAGACTTCCAGAAATTTCCCATAAACTTAGGGTCTTTATCAGAAATTATAACTTTCGGTATCCCATGTAAATGAAATATTTGTTTCATAAATATTTCAGCAATATTGGAAGCCTTATGAGTGGTCTTTACTGGTATAAAATGAGTTGTTTCACTAAGTTTGTCAACGACTACCATTATCGAATCATTCTGATTCTGATTTCTAGGAAAATCTGTAATAAAATCAAGACAGATTATTTCTCATTTCCAGCTAGGGATGGGTAACGGTTGTAATAAACCAACTGGATGCTAATGTTCAGTCTTAACCTGTTGGCATTCAAAACACCTAGCAATATATTCTTCCAACTCATTCTTCATATTCAGCCAAAAATAATCTTTTCGCAACATGATTATTGTCTTTTGATAGCCAGGATGTCCGAAGTAGGGAGTCTTATGTATTTCATTTAAAATCAGCAGCTTAATTTTAGGTACATTAGGTATATACAACCTATTTTTATAAAGTATTAACCCTTTTTCATTTAGACTATAACTTTTACTTAAACTTTCAGTTACATTTTCTACCACTTTAGCTTGTAATTTCTGATAACTGTCATCCAATTTTACTCCTTCAAGCTGATCTTCTAAATCTATTTTATAAGTACTGATTACTGCCACAAAATTTAATCTTGCATTTATACTTAAAGCATCAGCTACTTTATTTTATTTTCCCTTGATATGTTGGATCTCGAAATCATACTCACTAAGGAAAGCTAGCCGCCTAGTTTGCCTTGCATTTAAATTTGGTTGATCCAACAGATACTTTAAACCCTTATTATTCGTCATTAAAATAAATTTTCTTCTGATTAGGTGATGGCACCACATCTTTAAAGCATGTATCACAACAGCCAACTCTAGATCGTAAGTAGCGTAATTTTTTTCATGAATTTAAAGTTTCCTAGACTCATATGCTATTATGTGTCCCTCTTGAGTTAAGACCCCACCAAGACCATCGTTGCATGCATCAGTGCATACAACAAAGCCTTTGTTAAGATCATCAATTCTTAAAATTGGTGCAGTCGTTAATAATGCTTTTAATTTCTTAAAACTTTCTTCACATTTCTGGTTCCATTCAAATTTCTTCCCTTTTTTCTGTAAAGAAGTTATGGGATTTGTGATTCTTGAGAATCCCTCAATGAATCTTCGATAGTAACTGGTGATCCCCATGAACGACTGCACGTCAGTCACATCCTTTGGGACCGGCCAATTTTCAATCACTTTTATCTTATCCAGATCAACCAAGATCCCATATTTAGTTATTACATGACCCAAGTATTGTATTTTATCTTTAAAGAAGTCACACTTACTGAACTTAGCATAAAGTTGATGTTCCCTTAACACTTGTAAAACAATTTTTAAGTGTTCCTCGTGCTATTCTTTAGTCTTAGAATAAATTAAAATATCATCAATAAATAAAAATACAAATTTATCAAGATATTTATGTAATACATTATTCATCAAACACATGAAGACAGCCGGGGCATTAGTGAGCCCAAATGGCATGACAACAAACTCATAGTGACCATATCTGGTCCTAAAAGTTGCTTTAAAAATATCTTTATCTTTGATCCGAACTTGGTGATAACCAGATCTTAAATCAATTTTTGAGAATATTGTTGCTTCGCGCAGCTGATCAAACATATCATGTATGTGGGGCAACGGGTATCTATTCTTAATAGTCATTTTATTAAGCTGGCGGTAATCAATGCATAAGCATAGAGTACCGTCCTTCTTTTTAACGAAAATGACAAGTGCTCCCCAAGGAGACACACTTGGTCTTATGTACTTTATATCAATCAATTCCTTTAATTGTGATTTTAATTCATTAAGCTCCAAGATATTCATCTGGTATGGAGCTTTTGAGTTAGGCACTACTCCACGCACCAACTCAATCGTGAAATCTAGTTTCCTTTTTGGAGGCAGTCCTTAAAAGTTGTTTTAAAGTTGAAAAGTTGTTTTAAAAATATCTTTATCTTTGATCCGGACTTGGTGATAACCAAATCTTAAATCAATTTTTGAGAATATTGTTGCTTCGCGCAGCTGATCAAACAGATCATGTATGTGGGGCAACGGGTATCTATTCTTAATAGTCATTTTATTAAGCTGGCGGTAATCAATGCATAAGCATAGAGTACCATCCTTCTTTTTAACGAAAATGACAAGTGCTCCCCAAGGAGACACACTTGGTCTTATGTACTTTATATCAATCAATTCATTTAATTGTGATTTTAATTCATTAAGCTCCAAGATATTCATCTAGTACGAAGCTTTTGAGTTAGGCATTGTTCCACGCACCAACTCAATTGTGAAATCTAGTTCCCTTTTCCGAGGCAGTCCCGGAATTTCCTCCGGAAATACATCTGAATACCCCCTCAGGATTGGGATATCCTCTAATTTTAGTTTATCTTCGTTATTACTATGTTCTTCGTCAGTTATAGTTACAACAAAGGCTTTACATCCTTTTAGAACAACCATCTTTAGTTGCAAGGCAGAAATCTGTATGATTGTTGTTTTCTTAGGAACTCCTATTACTGTTACTGTTTCTCCTTCATTATTTACACAGGTAAAAGTTTTATCAAAACAATTCAATACTACTTTATGTTGATCTAACCAGTCCATTCCAATTAACACGTCATAAGAGCCTAACGAAAGTACATTTAGCTTCACAGAAGTTTCAAACTGATTCATAAATAAAGTACAGTCTTTCACAAAATTAATTATTTTTCTTTTTGCTCTTGTAGCTAATTGAACCAACCATGACTTCATAAACTTCTCTACTAGTAAATTACATTGTTCTACTAAACTGGGAGAAACATAACTCAGACTAGCCCTTGGGTCAATTAAGATAGAAATGGATTTTTAGTTCAACATACCTTCTACTTCCACCATGGAAGTTTGATAATCAGCCTGCATGTTTTCAAGCGCCGCATTGATCCTGGGCATACCTCTTTCTAAGTCACCAACCGTCATTTCTTCCTGCACTGTATGAATGTTGTTGACAGTCTTCTTTCTGTTTGGACAGACTGATGCATAGTGAGGTCCATTACAATCCCAACATTTTATCGATTCTTTGCATTCATTATTCTTAAGGTAGTTGTTGTGATTATTAGCAGTTTCTTTATTGCTAGTGCCATTAGGGTTTGGATTTGAGTTACTTATATTTTCTTGAACGTTTTTATTAGGAAAGTTACGTGCATTATTATTCTCAACATTTCGATTAGGTGTGAAACTCTTATTTTTATATTCAAAATTATTTGACCTCTTGGCTTTCCAGTTTGGCATGCTTTCTCTTTTTAAGTTCCGTTCATAGCAGAAATTTGTTTTTTTCATAGCTTCTTCAAGAATTTTAGGGTTATCGTATTCAATTTTGTCTTTAATGTGAAAAGGTAAACAGCTCAGAAAACACTACACCTTGGGTTTCTCATCAACAATGTAAGGCACGTAACGAAGTAAACTTAAAAATTTACTGTTTAACTCCTTCATATTCATAGTTCCCAACTTCAGTTCATAGAACTCTTTAAATCGCTCTTCATAATACTACTCTAACATAAACTTCTTTTTAAAATATTTTTTAAAGGTACTCCAGTTTATATTCTTTTTCTTTATGCCTTTTACTCATTTTAAGTCATGCCACCATATGTCTTATTTTCTAATTAATTTATATATGGCCATTCTAGTTTTTAACTGATTGGAGTAATTATAAACTTGAAAATACTTTTTCATTCCAGACAGTCGTGCTTCGGCTTCCTCACCTTTCTCTGTTTCGCCGTTGAAAGTAGGGGGCTTAATCTTTTTAAATTCTCCAGAAATTTCCTCATGGGGCTTATATTTCATTTTTCTAGAATGATAATTATCCTCACTGCTGTCACTAGAATACTGATGATTCTTCCAGTGTGACTCACCATAAATTTTAGATGATGAACTACTTTCAATTTTAGAATGTTTGGACTTTTTACTTTTGTGTTGGTAGGACGTATTATCAAATCCTATCTGTTTATCTTTTACTTGACTCCGAAATTTTTCCAACAATATTTGGTTCAGCTCCTCTTGAACTCTTAGAATTATTTCATTCTATTTTTTAACAATTTCCATTTCAATTTTTAATTCCTTAACTGTTTGTAACAGTTTTGATGAATTATTAGTTATTTCTTCCTTAACATGTTCTTTTCTAGAATTACTTTGTTTGTTTTATGGGGACCCTTCATCTGCATACTCTTCAAGTCCTTCCATACCTGAAATTCTAATTCAGAAAAAATTTATGTACAACAACATGTTAAAATAATAAATCAGTATGCATGAATTTTATTTACTGTTTGTTTACGTGAAGTGAGTCGCTTTAGGCCTAGTGTTTGAACCTCACTCTGCTACCATATGTAAGACTCCAAAAATTCGTAAAAATTTAAAATTTTTCTTTATGACAATTAAAGCTTAAACATCACCTATCGATGTTAGTTCCACATCTAACATTTAAATATTCTAGACTAACTGAGAAGAGATCCTAAAGAATTCTTCATTTATTTGAAACACAAATGTTACCAACAACTTCCAAAAAGTTTTACAAAGTCAGTCTAAATAAATTAATGAGTTAGAGTAGTAAGGAAAAGAGATTTATTGTTTATCATCTAGTAAGTGTAAGGATCTAAAGGTTGTTTTCTTGTTCACTGAAGGGCCTTTTGGTTGTGCCTGAGGCTTACTTAGCTTATTAAAGATAATGCAGTCAAACGATGTTCTTGTTAGAGGTCTTTTATAGGTAAGCCTTTTACTTCCAGTTTCAGGATCAAGATTAGAATAGTTCAACCGCAGATAAATTGCTAGATAACTCATCTAAAGTTTATGATAATCTATCAGTGTGATGTAGTGTAAAAAGAAATCATCATCTCTTGGTTACTGAAGGTACTGAAAACTGTTTCATTTTCATATATTTTATACCTTTGAATATTATATTGGATTAGGGCTTAGAACTTCTAAGTTCTAAATATTTGTCATCATTTTTATTGTATAACATACATAAATTAACTATATAAAAAAACTTAGTCCAAGTATATAATTCCCCATGATGCATGTCCTTTATGCTTTGGCATGAACATCGAATCACTAAGCAAACCTGTATGCTTAACTAAACATGTGTAATATAAATCCAAGGTATTAAAATATTCCTAAACGTTACATGCACTAAATTTTTACCTTATCTAAACTCCAATATATAACATACACCATTACCATATAGACTTTCGTTTGCATGAAAACTTATCAAAACATAATTTATATGTTAGTAAAAACTCACATTTGTTTTGCAAAGTTAATGCATCTTTTAAACTATATCTCAACCCAAAAATCATCCAGTTGGTGGAATCCATGTGTTAACAAAATAATGAGGGAGGTTTTAAGCAAACCCAAAGCATATATAAACGGTCAATACCCTAAAATCTCGCTTTCATTTCATTACAGTTTCGCTATTTTTAAGTGGAGAGGAAGGTAGAGCCGAAAGGCTGTCAGCCTTCTCGGCCTCCGGAGCAACAGTGGTGTTCTAGTCCAAAGAAAACCTTCACCAGTCTGGAATTGTATCACTTGCCAAAGTAGAAAAACTCCAAGCTAATAGGAAGGCGACCTGGGGTTTGTACAACGAGTGGAAATCTGCCTTCAGTCGTGGCGAATGCAGATTTTAAGTTCTAGGTTGTTGCTCTTCGATGAACAGAAGGGTTTAGATCTTGGCGTTCGAGTTGAGGTTACTTTGGTAAGCTCTAGGGTCAATTAACATTTTCTTCATCATGACCGTAAGCTCATGAATTTCCAAATTAAGTTTTTTTTTATTTGTTGTGTATTATAAAAATTATTCGTGTGGCTACTTTGTTTTTTGAAAGAAATACTCCAGCTCAAACTACAATACTTGAATCTGTTTTTAAATGTTGTTGGCCGTAGGTGGAAAGCTCGCTCAAACGCACAGTGGATGGTGCAAACAAAATTTGTAAACTTCAAGAAAATCGAGCTGCAAGGGATCAGTACGAAAATAGCTCGGGTAAGGCTTAGCTTTAAACCCTGAGGTTTCCTTTTGCAGTAAAGTGTAGGGTTAAGATGGAAAGGGTGTAAAGAGACTTTATTGCGTTGAAGAGGTGTTTTTACAACCGTGTCTATTGTTTTCAAGCTTTGATAAATTAAAAAGCCTTATGTCTTTAGGACTTTTTAAAATAGGTTGTTTCTTTTTTTTATAAACGAAAAGGTTTTTGAGAAACTCGTAGTAATTTCAATTTTTTTTTTTTAAATTAAAAGGTCGAGGATTACTTCGCCCTCAAGCTTATATGGGATAAAAGTGAAAAATAGCTCTAGTTTTTAATTTGGTACTTGCGGTTCCAAGTCTGGAATGGCATTACTGTATTTAACGGTTTTCTGTTTGGTTTTAAAAAAAACAATGCACTATGTGGAAAAAGTCCATTTTCTTTTGAATAAAAACACTGTTAAAAGAAAAGGAAGCTTGGAAACTTGTTTCAAATTCGATATTTCAATTTGTAAATTTTAATTATTACTAAAATAGATTGTGTGTCTATTTGTAAAAGATAAATTAGGGTTTTTTTATTAAGGACTGTTATTTCTTTTTCTCTAATCTTGAATTTATAATAAACTTTGTTTAAAAAAAAGATGTTGTAATTATGGCAGCTGTAACTGAGCTCGACCAAATGGAAAAATGGTTGGGGTAAAAAAATAAATTTCTTTATTTTTTGAAATAAAAGTTTAACCTAAGTTCGAAAAAATGGTTTTAAGAAAGTGATTGGGAGTAAAGATGAATTCTTTATCTTTGAGAGAAAAGATGGATAAATAGTTTGTACTTACGATTTTTAGGGTTTTGTCTACCAATATAATTTTTATTTTATAACACTACTTACTTGCTATGTTTGTTGTTTGGCATTTATAGTATTTAATAAAACTAGTGCTCTTTGCTAACTTTATTCTTGTAATAGTTTACTAGTAAAATTAGTTTTACTATCACATTCACATTATAACGTCTGTAACTTGTATTTATTTCTGTAACGTGTTTATATTTATGTAACTTGTTTATATAATTAGATATAGGTTAAGTTATAATAAGAGACTTACTAAGTTAAAAGAAATATAGTTTTACAAGTATGGTATTAGTTTTTTTAAAAGATTTCTTATTATTTAACTATTATGAAATACTACAAATAGTATTGATTTTGAGATCACATTAATAGGATAAAGGTTATTTAAATACCTTGTACCACAATCTAATAATATCTATTTAACCTAAACTTATGCATAAATTACTTCTGTAATGCTCTTATATATTTAGTATATAAAATAATTATATAAGCTATTAGGTTGGGTAAAATCCTAACCAAACTATACTTATAGTATAACTATTTTATTCAAAGAAGACTCAATTATCTAACTTAGGTATAATCATTCTCATTCTTTTTAATTACCTGTTGTACTAGAGTAATACATTTTCGGATGTGTGGAAAAATACATCAAGGGGTTTTTATCCTCAAAACAAAAATATGCTAACCCTAAACCTTTCGTTCAGATATTCTTTAACCATACATTTTTACTTCTGAAATAAAAAGAGATTTCACCATCTAATTTTAGAAACAAACTATCCAATTATAACAGTAAATCAAATCATAATTTCATTCATTCTAGTGTTATGGATTGCATAACATAAATAAAACAACTCTTAGAACTTGAGAATTATAGAGGAGACAACAGCCTAAGGAGCCCGTTCCACCCAACCAATTCCTGAAAATAGTTTAGCTGCTCGTCTTAGGACCCCTAACCTTATCCACTGGTCCACCTGGTTGAAAGCACTAGGTGAAAGAATGGGAAATAAACCCCTTGCAACTCCACAGAAGTAATCAACAGTATTACTTCTTCCTTCTGCAACACTGGAACTCAGCAAATCAACTACACTAGTTCTGTAAAAACAACTTTCTCACTCAAACACTTCTCCCTTTCCCCTCCATCGAATATCTTGTGCACAAATTTCACTTCTCAAATTTCACAAGTAAATATTAAACAGCCCCCTGTTGAATTCGATGGGTAATTATAAGCATGCCTAGGTCTTTTGGTTAGTTTTTCATTTTATGAGCCACCTGCTCTTATTCCACTTTCTTGGGGAACATGACCACAAAAATAGGGAATTTGCCTCTTGCAACAACTAGAAGTGGTTTGAAGATGCTGCCAAGTGTCAATCTGCTTTCATTCCAGTCTATTCCACTTAGTGGCCAGTAGACACTCATTTAACAACCTCCTTAAGTTGTTGTCTCATATTTTATTTATTAATTAATAAAATATTCAGCATAATTAATTACAATAATCCTTGACCCCACTTGGTCAATAATCACAAACTTTACAATAAAATTAAAGTATAATGTCTTCTTAAACATAAAAAGTTTTTTTGCAATTTAGGTTATGTGACAGATCCACTCCAGTAAATTGTGTAACAAGAAAGGTATGGTAATAAAAATAGATATGGAAAATTCTTTTGATAGAGTTAAACACTCCTTTCTCTTCATGTTTTTGGAAAAAATCGGATTCGGCATAAACTTCATCAATCAAGTTAGAGCCTATATTGGGAACCCGTGGATATCCCCTATGGTGAATGGGAGGTATTCTCTCTTTTTTCAAGGCTCTATAGGAATAAGGCAAGGTTGTCCCTTATCCCCCTTTCTCTACATCTTAATGGATGATACTCTGAGTTGGAAGTTGCAAGTGGAACAACTAGACGGTATCCTTCTAAAAATCTATACTGTCTAGGGAGTAGACTCCTTAAACCATTTGTTGTTTGTGGATGATTCTATATATTTGGGAGGAGCCTCCAGAAACATTGCCGCAGCTGTCAAACAGTTTTTAGTTTCTTACTGCTCGGTCTCTAGAGCATAGGTAAACTACAACAAGAGCTCCATTTACGGTTGGAATGTGGAGCAACCAACTCTCACAAGAATTGCAAAAGTGTTAGGGATGTAGGGACATGAAAAATGGGGAAGCTTCAAATATATTGGACTACCAATATCCTATGGGTCTGCAAAATAAAACCAATGGAGTGAAGTGGAAATCAAGAACAAGAACAAGATCAACTCTTGGGGAGGTAGGTGATTAAATCAAGCGGGGAAGTGAGTGCTTTTAAATTCTGTCCTCTCGGCCCTTCTTGTCTATCAATCTTCAATATCCTTGGCCCCCAAGTCCTTCACGGATAAAATTTCTAGGTACTTGAAAGGGTTCTTGTGGCAAGGTGGGAAAGGAAATAAAAAGAAGTTCCACCTAGTCAATTGGAATGTGGTTCGAAGATCAAAAAAAGAAGGAGGGTTGCAAATACGAGATCCCCATTTGGAAAATCTTGCAATGGGAGGCAAAGTCCTATGGAAAATCATGTCCCAAAATTGGCACTGGGTAGCTCAAAATCTTCGGAAAAAATACCTTTTCGATCGAAGCAACAGAGGCCTTGAAACTATTCCCCTGCCTAAAGGTATGTCCTTGTGGAATTTTTGCAGGTAAGGGGTAGAATTATTCCTCCCCCACCTATTTTGGATCCAAGGGAATGGGAAAAATATACTCCTATGGAATGAAAACATCCTTTTCCATCCTCCTGTCCACAATACTCCATACCTCATTGAACTTCGAGATTGGTCCTTAAGGAAAAACCTTAACACGTTTTTCGACATATCGAGCTGGGAAGTTGATGGAACTTGGGAAAACCGGCATATGTCAGAGGTGCCTACAAACATTTTTTCCATCCAAACACTCTCTCCTATGTCGCCTCTCAGGTTGTGCTCCAGGTCATATTTCACACTCTGACAAATGGGGTTGGGGTAAGACGAGTGAATATACTGCAACCCTGGGATTCAAGATCCTCATAATAGGAAAAGATCCTCTTTCTCAACATACTCTGTTGAATTTTGTTTGGATTCCTTTCATACTTCATAAAGTAAACTTATTCTTGTGGTTGCTCGAGCATAGGAAAATCTTGACAAGGGAGAATCTCATGAAAAGAGGAATTCTTGGACCGCATCGCTGCCCCTTGTGTTATCAAGCCCTAGAAACAATAAAACGCCTTTTTTCTAGAATGTAGCTTCTCCATCCAAGTGTGGAATATCCTTCTCAATATCTCCAAGTCCCAGGCCCCTCCTCTTATTATGTTCCTCGGGTCTTCATTTCTTGGCAAAGCAGATACCCCTTCACTCCAAGTCTTAAGCCGATCTGGAAGCAATTATGGTTGACTCTTCCTAAATTTATTTGTTGGAAAATTTGGCTAGCCAGGAATCAAGTTATTTTCAATAGTATTCTCCTCTCTCCTATCCAAGTAACAGGGCATGATAAGGTACTTCTTCTGGAAAATATAAAATCCTCTCGAGAGAGGTTGGATCTGACAGCAAGCATTCTTGAGAAGAATTGGATTGGAGACCTCCCCCCTGAATTTCCTCTTTTGTACAGTATACTCAGGAAACCTCAGATGTGGAAAATCAGAATTTCTACCCAAGAGTTCATTCCTTAGAGGCAAGCACAAAACAAGTATTGTCTTTTTTTTACGGAGCATCCAAAGGAAACCCCGGGGTGGCAGGTGCGGGAGGTGTGATTTTTTTCCCCCAGAGAAAGCCTAGATTCTGGTTACATTTGGGAACTGAGCTTCAAATCCAACAACCAAGTCAAGGCCCTAGCCCTCTTAAAAGGTTTCCAATTAGCGCTCCTCTCAGGGATCAAAGATATTATCATATTCGGTGATTCACAGATGTTGTTGGAGCTTCTAATTCATGGCAGAACCTCAAAGAATGTCAAGTTGGACTCTTATCTAGAGTGAATTCTTCTTCTCCCGTATAAATTTGACTCTTATCAATTATTTCACATCCTCGGAACTCTGAATGCAGAATCCAACGAAGCTACAAAAAAAGGTGTAAATCTACAACTGGGTTCAATTCGTTCGACATATCTCGAATAAGTCTCCCATCTAGTACCTTATCATGGCTGAGCGCTTAAACAGTGAGAACAGGGCATCCCTAACCGCGTGAGGGGAGGCCCTTAAACTTTGGATTGAAGGCAATGAATGGAAGCAGACCACCTTCTTGCTTGTTGGCAGTTCCATCACCCTCCATGTGCTGACTACCACCGAGAACTCTCTGGAATGCAGATCTTCTCTAGGGATTGTTAACACCCAAAAATGGTTAACTACCTCATCTACCCCACTACATGGCTCATTTGTCCATTTGCCTACCATATTTCCCTGAAAATCCCACTAAAAA
>LPNX010592822.1:36408-83006 GCA_001517045.1 Pseudotsuga menziesii | reverse complement strand
GAGATGGAAAAGGAGGTCTCGGGAAATACTGAGACATAGGAGGCCATAGGCCTCATCTCTCCGATTGTGCCATTTGATCTTCTCTGTAGCTGCATTGGGATCTGCTTCTGTTGCCATAGTCACCCTGTAGAGGCCTTTCTCTCTCAACAAGATCTCCATCTCTGATTTCCATTCAAAATAGTTGAAGGGAGTCAAGATAGTTTTCTGTGAATCCATAGCTTTAGAAAATCTGTCCCGGCTGTCAGTAGAAGGCTCCCAGTCTTGATGTCGAACCTGCAAAACAATTTTTGAAGGAGAGTAACAACCTACAATGGCTCTGATACCATGTAGAAATTCAGGCCAACAGTAGATTAATTTTACCCACAACAATTATCAATTGATCATGCAAAATTGCTAACAATGGAGACTGAATATGGAGCTGTAACACAAAATTATATTAACTAAGTGTACAATAGCCAACCCTGTAATAACATAGGTTTCTGCATATATAGAATACATCAAGAGGTCAAATGCATAAGGAGGCATCCAAAACTAGCATAAAGCAGGCTTACTCAAAATAGGCAAATCCCCAATAGGTGTAAAAAGCTGATCCCAAATCTGTCATGGAGCTCATGAATTGGAAAGGGTGCATGGGCAAGATAAAGAGTAGTGGAATGGCATCTCATACATGCTTTTGCATGGAGAAAAGAGTGGAGGATGAAGAGGACAAAAAACTAGTTCACCTCACCTAGTCTTGCTTTCCTATGTTCCTTAAAACACTGAAAAAGTAGGCAATAAAGTAGAAAAAGCAAAAGGGCACCTAGGAGGCTAGGAATAAAGTGGATTTGATTCCTAAGGCTTTCCCAAGTGCTACATGATTCAAAGATGGCAATTTTGACCTCTATGGATAGGCAATTAACAACTTGCACAAGGTGGGACACATGAACTAGGCAAATAAGACAAAAATAAATGAATTAATGTCTAAGTGGGTAAACTATGGGTTGATTATTCTAACAAATGGCAGCATGAAAAATGACAAAGTCACCGCCATCAAAAAATAAGGTAAAAGAACATGGAAAAGGAAGGAAAACTCCTACCGGCGGGAAACACTTAAGCATCGGGTGAAAACAAAGCTCCCATCGGTCGGCGAAAACACTGTAAGTCAGATGGTTAGCTCAATAAACACCGCAATGGTAGAGACCTTATAGACTAAGGATCCCGGGTCAACATAAAATGTCGAAGAAAATAAAACATTAAATGTTTCCGTCCATGCATCGAAAATCAGAATCTTGGAGGGCCAGGTATCAGCGACCAAAGTCTCAATGCTACCGCCATGTCAGTAGCACATAGGAGTAACCCCCTATGATCAAAAGCCAAGACCACTCCGATAGAAAAAAACAAAACATCACAAAGTAAAAGCTGAAAATCAAAGCATCGATGAGCACCAGAATTATCGATCGCCGAATAGAAAGACTATAAATCGGGTGGTAAGTGCACTACGGAGCCGTAACGGCAGGAAACATAAGGACTAAGGCCCCGATTCAGAGATAAAAAACACTTTTGATAGTGATAAAAGAAAACATCGAAAAAACAGAAAATTGTGTGTTTGGAAGACTTAAAGTTGCACAACGGTTAACATAGTTCATTTCATCTCCGAAACAACGGCATCATAGAGAAATAAAAAACCCGACTTCAATTCAACCTCAAAATCCAAATGTGTAGAAGAGAAAAACATACTATTAGTGGATTCAAACAATTTCATGCAAGCTAAAATGAAAGGAGAATCTGAAATTTTAAAAAATTTGGCAAAACAGTTGCAGCTGCAACAATTGGCGACTTTCTGGGAAACCCAAATTTTTGGACAATTTCTTCCTTAAGTAACAGACTGCTTTGACATTAAAACAAACATGTTGAATTCATCTAGATGTCTTGAATTCCCTAATGGAAAATATATGTACTTTTAATCATTGATAATAGTCCAATTTTAAGAAAATGGAACCCAATATTTCAAAGTTGAGATAACTCTTTTGAGGCCAGGAAGATGAGTTTCATTTTTACCTCTATCTTCGGGTAGCTTCTAGCTCAGACACCACAGGATTGTAACATATGGTAAACAGAAATATTCATTTGTTCCTCATTCCCATGCCATTTTTGCACTTTTTTTTGTGCTTTTGAAATTTTTGTCCTTTTGAGTCCTCCTCATGCCTTTCTATACATAGTGTTCTTTTGTATGAGAGATGTATTTAATTTTCAGCTCACGGACGGAGAAGAAATTTTGGCAATTTTGTACTCATATGATTCAGTACTTTGTTTCCATACATATTGCTTTCTTAGGAGTTTTGACTCTTATAACCCTTTTGGCTTTCAATTCTTGGCATGGGATCATTTATATATAATATACTGTTTACCCTGCTTCCTTTCTGTGGGTCTTTTGTTGTCAACCCCTAGGACATTTTAAATATGAAATGGATGGATCCTCAAAATAGTATTCTATACCTTTTGATCATGATTTAATTTACAGGGATTAACTAGGACTTCAATGTGTTGATATCCATTTAGGAAAACTGATAACTAGAAGAAATCCTTACAGATAAATCAGTAATACACAGTCTTATAATCAAGGGTTTTAGTTAATCCAAAAATCTGATGTTCTCCATGCAACCAAAAGTTTGCTTCTTTTATTGAAATCAATTAAAATATAACTAATCAAACATAAATAAAATAAATCACCACAAAAGATAAATATCCAAAATAGTTTATTTATGTACAAAATAAGAAACAAAAAATCAGGAAAAATAAGGTTTGAGAACTAAGCCATTAACCAGTAAGTTCTCTTCCCACCCCTATAAATCTTGCAATTTGTAGGTTAAGGGACCAAGTTTTGCTGCAATCTAAAAAGGGCCTACCCATAACTGTTGAAACTTCGTGTGCTTTCCCTTCTCATCATGCAGGTGATCCCACTTAAGAACCAGGTCCTCCTCTTCAAATTCCTTTTTTCCAGCTTTATGTTTATCAAACCATCGTTTAAATACTTCATGTTGATGTTTAAAGAATTCTTTGGCCCTGGATCTAGACTCTTCCACCTTCAAAAGATTATATATTCTAATTTTCAAGATTTCATTATCTGTTCCTCTAGACTCTTGAGCTATTATGGAAGAGGGTAGCATAATGTTGGGAGGCAGAATGGCTTCTTTTCCATAAACAAGGGTATACGGTGACACACCTAAGAAATTATTGGGTGTGACTCTATCATCCCAATGAGCATTTTGTAATGCTGAATGCCAACTTCTATAGTTTTCTATTCCAGTCTTTTTTAAGATTCTAATCAGATTCTTGTTTGTAGATTCTGCCAAACCATTTACTTGTGGGTAATAGTTCATAGAATAATGCAACTTAATTCCCTTTTCATGAGCAAATGCAGTTAATCTAATAGAGGAAAAATAAGTGTCACTATCGAAAACTAGGGAAATTGGAACCCCAAACTTGGTCATAATATGATCTTGCAAGAAGTCCATGACCATGTCTTCATTCACTTTACGTAATGGGATGGCTTCGACCCATATAGTGAAGTAGTCAGTTTCCATCAAAATGTATTTGTCATGTCCCCATGCCTCCGACCGGCAAAGAGGACGCGACTACAAGCTTCAACCACCCGGGCTAAGTGCTCCATGAACATCTGTATGCACTAAATTACGGAAAATAGAATGCTGAGAGGAAATGCATTGAAGTAATACATGCAATTAATCATCATACACGGTGGAAACCAACAGCATTCATACATGCATGCATTCATTTAACATGTTCATCATCTCTATTAACAGAAAATAAGGTTGCAGAAGTAAAATGAGGAAGGTCACTTATCTTATGAAGAACTCGATCCGCAACCAGCTACGTCGCTGCAACGTTCCACCCAACCATAGGCCAGCGTTCTCCTTAATCTCTCAGCAACACTGCCACCCCCGAGTTGGGCATGATTCTCCAAGGAATAAGGGGAACAACAAGCTTACACGTAGCCAAGGATACACAAAAACACATAGCCAAGCCAACAAATTTGGGTTTATCAGGCCATCAAGGAGTTAGGAAAGGCTCAATGCTAAGCTGGTGAGCTCATGACAGAGCCAAGATCACCTACACCAGAACTAGCTTGACCTCTAAGACACCCAAACACACCCAACACAAGGAATCAATCCCTTCTCTGCTACATAGTCCATCAGGCCCTACATTCCCTTCCAATGCTATTAAGGGGTGATGGAGAAGAAGGCCATCCCTCTAGCTCTGTCTGTGTGGTTTCCAGCCACCAGGTTTATCAATCAAAACTAAGCCCCCATCCCTGCTCCCAATACAGTCCGAATACCAACCATTGCACTGAGGAAATCAATTTAGCTATCACAGCTTAAACCAGGGAAAACGACTTCAAACCATCTACAACAGTCCCCAAATGTAACAACAAACACAGCTCATGGCATGGGGAAATTAACAGCCCCCGAAATGCATCAGTGGATGCGTCTCACAACGTGGGGAAAAATCAACCCGTCCTTGGGCAATGAAGTCACCGAAAAAACATACATAGACCATGCTGGGAAAGAGATTATAGTTCCCCATCCTGGGCATGAATGAAAATGACAAGGAAAGACCCATGAATCAGTCCATGAGGGAATAATATAGCCAAACCATCCGTAGATCCGCAAAGGAAAAATACGTGGATAAAAACCAGGAAAATCCTGTGCGTGGAAAACAATCCGACCCTATGAGGAATGAAAAGACAATGGAGGTCCTGCATGAGGAAAAACAGCTCTGTTTTTGTCCGTGGATGAACAAACAATAGGAAGGACGCAAAAATTGGAAGTGCGTGAGCCTTCAGCACAGTCGTCGAGAGAAGAAGATCTGTGTGAGAGGATGAACAGCAAAATCATGGGTAGAGTGTGCATGTGGGTGAGGACTGACAGTCCTGCCACCCCACTTCCAAGACCATAACTGCCTCAACCACCAGCAGCCTTTCTTAATGAAAGTGGTTGGAATAAAACAAAGGAAGAAGACATATGGGTTTTTCTCTCATTGGCCAAGGTTGACAATTTCCCCCACCCCTATCCTTGTGAAACTCATGCCCCTTTCTCAATTTAGTTGCCGTGATCGTAGCTGGTCGGGTTCATTTTTAATTATAGATGCATATTTACATGATGACCATCGTAATATATGCCGCATGCCCTGATATACCATCGGTGACAATTCAAGTCCAAAACATAACATAACCGATCATTGGTGGGGCCTTGGCCTTTAGCTCCACACCCTGATCATTTACAATTTATACATCATATACATCTAATGTAACGGGGTCAAAACTGAGACATTACAGTAATTTTGTTGCAAGTAAGAATTTGGTTTTATCTCTCCAATGATATCAATTCCCCATTGCTCGAATGGTTCTATTATCATCACTGGTTTCAAAGGTCCTACTGCTTTGGCTTGTCTTTCCCCACACCTCTTGCAAATATCACACTTTATAACATGGGCATGAGCATCCTTCAAAATCATGGGCCAATAGTATCCATCTCTGAGAATCTTGTGGCCTGTCATATCCCCAGAAAAATGGCCTCCAGTAGGCCCATCATGTAACTCTGTTATGACCCTTTTTGCATTTTCTTTCTCTAAGCATCTGAGAAGGACTCCATCATAATTGTTCCTGAATAAAATTCCATCAATGATTTGATATGCAGCTGATCTAAGGCACACATGTCTTCTCTATTTAGAATTCCAATGTTCTAGAAACAATCCTTCCTGAAGGTAATGAACAAGGTCTTAGTACCAGGAATATAAAGCTGTGAAAATAGGACATACATCCATCATATGTAATTCAGCTTCATTTTCCCAATCGTTTTCTTCATTGTTTTTACCTTAGGCCATTAATTTGCACAGTCCTTGTCCTTTAACTATGCACACTGGTTTGATTTCGAGGTCATATTCTTGTAAAACTATTACCCAGTTGCCTCTTCTTTCTCCTGGTTCCTTTTGTATGAAAAGAGACCTCACAACTAAATCTGGAACAATTACCTTTGTTCGGTTCCTAAGTATGTATAGCCTGAATTGTTTTACCGCTTTGAAGACTGCATAAGCTTGTTTATCTACCGATGGGTAATTCAATTCATCCCCCTACAGAACAGTGCTCATAAATGATATGGGAAACCCATCTCCCCTATCTTCCTTCTGAGTAAGTACCGCTGCTAGTGAATCGTCAGAAGTGAAAGTGTACAAAATAAAATCCTTCTCAAAATATAGACTTTTGAGAGAGGATGCATGAGCAATATATTTCTTTATTTTGCTAAATGCATCCTTCTCTATATCATTCCACTTGAATTGTACACTTTGTTTCACCATTTGCTACAAAGGTTTAATAATTTGAGTGAAATCTGGCACAAACCTTCACACAAAATTTATTGTCCCCATGAATGATTGCATCCCTTTTTTGTTATCGGGTAAGGGGATCTATTCAATAGCTTTGATCCTTTCTAGGTCTATGGAGATCCCCTTTTTAGAAACCATGTGACCCAGTAGATTTCCTTCTATAACAACAAACACACATTTCCTTGGATTCAGTGAGATGTTGTATTTTCAACAATGCTTGAAAATTTGTTTTAAATGGAATGCGTGTTCTTCTCTCTTCTTTGAAAATATCGTTACATCATCAAGATACACTACCACACTATGTTCAATTATACTGCGGAAAGCTTATCCATAGCTTTTGTTGGGATTAGGGTAGACCGGGTTCTTATCCTTTTATCTTCGCACCAACAAACAGACCCACAGTGTTGGCCCTTTTGGTAACAACCTACGAACAGGTTGCAGTCTCACCCGAAACAGCTATGGGGTGCCGCAGAATCAAGTTTCTGCAGGAGAAAGAGGGATATTACTGTACCTTTAGCCTTAAAAAATAATAATTATGCAATACAGAGCTTCAACATTAACTTAAATAGCTTCACAGTTTATATAAGAGGACAGTTTCTTGCTTAACCCTTAACTGGGAATTCACAATGAAATTAGCACTTAGCAATATATTTTACTTATCATTCATCTACTTATCAAATGCATAAAAACATAATAGGAACAAACTAAAAAGAACCACCACAACACAAGATATACGTGGTTCACCCCCAGTGTAAGGGCTATGTCTACAGAACTACGTTTATATTCAACACTTTACAAACACACAGTTCTTATCTACGCACTCAGTTGCAGATCTTCTCAACAACCTAAAACTGCGCACTTAGCTGCAGAACCTTTCTTCGAAAACATCTGTGCACTCAGCTGCAGAGGTCGTCCACACACTCAGCTGGGACTTAACCTTAACCAAAAAATAGACCTTAGCTTCTTCGCATCACATCAACATAACACAAAAGTCTACTTGACTCCTTTACCTAAGTGCCTATTTATACAAGTGCACTATTACAATACCATGGGTTTAAACCATGGGCTTAAACCATGGGTTATTTACAAAAAGAGGGGCTTATACCCAACCCCGAAACCCCTAAGACTATTTTGGACCGCAACTCCGCTTACAAGCTTCGCTCCAAAACTGCGGAGGTGCCAAAATTAAGGAGCTTCAAGGTCTGCGCCCCAACAGGCCCCTAAGACTCACCAGTGTCCCGTCCTGAGACACTCTGATGCTTTTCTGGTGGAAGAATCTTGTTGGTGAAGATAGTAAATTGCTTGTTGAGGCTGCGCATGATATCTTTGGCTGCTTGCTCCTTCTCCACTATCTCCTGCAATGTAGCTGTATATGCTTCGTTATCCTTTTCCTGTGCAAATGCATCATACTCCTTTAAGACATTGAGCTGGTTTTCCACAACAATGCTCAACTCCAAAGCCTCGTTAATAAGGGGCTGCACAGAGTTCACCAATAGTGTTTCTTTCCTTCTGCAGGACTCAATTTCTCACTGCAGCTCATTGCTATGCTTTACCTTAAGCATCTTTTACATAGGAGGCAATGTCTTAATTTCTGCTTTCACTGCGTCCAGCTCTGTCTACCGCTGCTTGATGGTTTCTTGTAGCTTTTCGACTTCTGGGTTGTCTTGCAAGTTTGCCTAGGCCTCGACACTTTCGTCTAGCAGCTTTGAGGCTCTACTTACCATATCTAATATCTTCGTTGTTGAGACCTGAATATCTCTGCGACATTGTTCCCTGACCTCTGGTGGACTCTTAAGAATGATGCGAAGTTGAAGCTCCGCAATATGAGCCTCATGTTCTACTTTCATCTTGTCAGTCTAGCTTCGAGACTATTGTGCATAGTCTTTCATCTTAACGATCATTTTCTCTGGTTCTTCTTCAACCTACATGTCGAAGTCAGGGAGACTTTGACATGCCTCATCCAACACTCGTGCCAGTGTATCCTGCTTCTGTCCTACTTCCCTCTGCTTCTATTCAACTTCTTCCAACTGTGCTATGAGGCTCTCACTTTGCTTCATGGTATTCTCTAACTACATGTGTGATTAGTTGTCTCGTTCCTGGATCTCCTTCATGAGTGCCGATTGAAAAAGATGCAACTCCATCATAGACAACTTGGTGTAGTCTATCTCAACTGTCATGCTCATCTGTGATCGAGATGTTGCATCAGTTATTATAAGGGATGCACTTGGCACTTGTCCTTTGTTTTTTTTGGCTGGCCATTGCCTCATATCTGGCTGCGCACCTATTGGGGCACTGCTTGCTGCAGCACCAGTTGCTGATCTTTTTGCTAATGCCTTAAGTTCTTCAATTCGTTGTGCTATGCCAATGAGCGCATCAAGGTGTGTAGCCGCAAACTATGACCATTTGCTTGTTAGTACCTTTGTAGAATTTTTCAGATCCTGATCAAGCTCGTCAATTGTCAAAGCGGGCTCTTCGACGATATTCTTTCCCTTCGATGCCTTAGCTTTCTTTCTCAGCGAAGGCTTCGTCACTTCCTCCACTTCGAGAGACTTGCGCTTATCTGGGCAATTGGGGTCTGAGATGGTTTTGACCAATTCTTATTCTTCTTTATTAACTCTGTCATCACCACCCTGGTCACCTTCTCTCTGCTGCGACTCATCTTGTTCTTCGCTTTCTTCTGGTGGGTCACTCTGCGGCGGCTAACTAGGACCTGTGCCCACATCTGTTACTGGAGGGACTAGTATATTGGGCCTTGTTCCTACATCCTTCATCCATTCAGCCGGACACTACTGAACTACTGCGAGGATGTCTTCCTTGTTCACCACGTATGGCAACTTTGGCCATTTATGCTTGTTATCTACGCGGGCCTGGATGAAGACATTTTGTATGTCAGCCTTGAAGTTGGCCACTCCAGCATACTGAAAAGGATCATGTAGACAGGCATCATTCAGCTTCCTCAGATCAACACAGATTCTGATTTCTCCCTTGGTCTTCTTTTCTTGTACCACCATAGGGCTGACCCATTCGGACTCTTCGACAGGCTCAATGATTCCTGCAGCGAGCATCTTATCTAGCTCCATCCTAACTTTTTATTTATACTTAGGGTTCAACCTATAAGGGCACTGCTTCACAGGCTTTGCATCAGCTTTCAAAGGTATTTTTATTACTCTTATATCACCAAGGATACCTTTCATTTCTGAGAAATTCATGGGAAATAATTTGTGATACTCATGGAGGAGTTCAGTCACTTTGCTTACCATTTCTTCGTCCCAATAATATCCAATGGTAGCGTACTTAGGCATTTCTTCCAATCCAATGTTTACTTTCCTTGTTTTCAAGGGCTGAGTTACTTTAGGTGATTCGACTGCTGGTCCATGTACTTCGCAATGTCCTTCTGACTCGGGAATATTAATGTTGCGAGGGTCATCGTCTTCATCAATGGCGAGGTTATATCATTCTACTGCATTAGATTCTTGTTCCTTCCAATCAGGTTGGTACTCAGCTATTTCTTTATCATCAAATACCTTAGTATGGATCACCCTAATAGCTTCGTCCAAAGCAGGGAAAAACTCAGTAATAGAAAATGTGAGCACAAAACTATCAATAAGGCTAACCCAACTTACAGTACCATGGTGAAGCTCCACCTCTGCATACCAATTGTTGGGCTATAGGACAGACTCGGGATTTATACCATTAAATTCGCACCAACAAAAGACCCACAGTGTTGGCCCTTTCGGCAACAACCCGCGAGCAGGTTGCAGTCTCACCCGAAACAGCTATTGGGTGCTGTAGAATCAGGTTTCTACAAGCAGAAGAGGGATATTACTGTACCTTTAGTTTCTAACACTTATAATCATACAATGTAGAAATTTAATAGTTACTTATTTAGCTTCACGGTTAGATAAACAAATAGTTCCTTGCTTAACCCTTTACTGGGAATTCCAGTGAAGTTAGTATTTAGTAGTGATCTTACTTATCAGTTATATATTTATCAATGCATAAAAGAACATAACAACAACACAACAAAAACCACAACACACGATATAACGTGGTTTACCCCCAGTTTAGGGGTTACGTCCACAGAACTGTGTTTTATTCAACTCTTTACAAAAACCACAGTTCTGATCTGCACACTCAGCTGCAGATCCCTTCAAGTCCTCAAAGCCACGCACATAGCTACAGGCCTCTGCGCACACAGCTGCAGATTTCCTTAATCACCCAAAACCCTTTGCGCACACAGTTGGGACTTAACCTTCTTACAAACAAGCCTTATCTTTGCATCAATTAATCTTACATCAAAATCCTAAACTGACTTCTTTACAAGAGTGCTTATTTATAGTGCACTTATTACAAAACCATGGGCTTAAACCATGGGCACCCCGAACCCTAAACCCTGGACTTAAACCATGGGTTTATTACAAAAAGAGGACTTTGACTCAACCCCGACACCCCTAAGATTGTTTTGAGTCGTAAATCCGCTTACAAATTCCACAGAAACCGTAGAGTTACCAAAATTAGGGACCGTTAAGGTGCGTGCCCCAACAGGCCCCTAAGACTCACCAGTGACACTCTGCTACTCTTCTGTTAGAGCGTGTCTGCATTGGATGGGTCGGTTCTAGGGGAGTCTCTTCACGGGTTGCAGACGCAGGTGGGTGGCTAAAAAGGTACGACAGACCCTCCTGTTCAAATTCTCTCACTAACTTCTGAAGCTCGCTATCAGCTGACATGGATGCAAGTGTAAAACTCAAGAAATTGCAGAATGCAGACGTCATGGGTGTGGGCGTCTTCTTATAGAATCCATCCATGACATCTGTCATAACTGTGCATTGATGATACCAAATCTGACAGAGATCTTGTCCAAAACGGTGGTAGATTTTCCAAGATCTCATTAATATAGGCAGTAACTATAGGTAGCGTACTGGCGTCGCCAATTTTGGTTTCTTCCCACGGTCGTATTTTAATCTTCGACACATATTTCCTTCTTCGGAACAAGTAGTGACTCTGGCTGTGCCAAAATAAGGAAATTCGACACCTCTGGACACCATCTGTGACATGGATTCGGGATTTTACCCATGACAAAATTTCATCCACAACTTCAATGATTCCTTTTATTTCAAGGAACTTCATCAGACATAAGTACTGTTACTCATGGAGAAGTTGGGTCGCTTTGCTTACCGTTTCTTCATCCCAATAATCTCCACTGGTAGCATACTTAGGCTGGTCTTCTAATCCACTGTTGACTGTCCATGTCTTCATGGGTTGAGTCACTTCAGGGGCTTTGACTACTGGTCCGTGTACGTTGCATTGTCCTTCTGACTCAAGACTATCAATATGGCGCGGATCATCATCCTCGTCAATTGCGAGGTTATAATATTCGACTGCATGAGCTTCTTGTGCTTTCCAATCAGGCCGATATTCTACTACTTCTTGATCATCAAATACCTTAGTATGGATCAACCTGATAGCTGCATCTAAAGCTGGACAAAGTTCATTAGTAGAAAAGGTAAGCACAAAACTATCAACAAGATAATCCCAACTTACAGTATCCTGGCGAAGCTCAGCCTCCGCGTACCAGTTCTTTGCTACCGGTTCCAGAGTATGCACAAACCTATGTACCGATTCTTCCTGCGGTACATGCTGCCATGCTTCATAGCACTGTGCCAAATGTTCGTGAGGGCTAGTGTTTCCATCAAAACTTCTTTGCACCTCCTGGGGCTGATCCATAAATCTCAGGTGAAGGAACTTCTGACAAGCTTCCCAACTAGGAATGTTCTTCTTATGGCCATTCCACCATCTGGCTGCTGTGGCTCTGAATACTGAATCCAGAGTCTCCATTTTCTGTGAATCTGGTATCTGGTCTGAGAATTGTTCAATAAACTATTCTGGGTCTGACAAGTTATCAAAAATAGGTAGGACTCTTACCTGTGCACCAAGCCATCTGATAGATTTGGTAATTCTAGCACATCTATGTACATGCAGCTCATAAAGTCTGTTCTGCCAGTTTTCTAACCCATCATCTAAATCCGTCATGCAGGAGCTGTCACACTGCCAATCCATGATACCTTTGGCAGTAGGATCAACATAATCTTCTTCCTTCGCTGTGATATTGTAGATGTGGTCCAAAACATCCTGGTCTTCATATTTTACTGGCTCTGTGTATCTCTCTCCTTGAGAAGGATCCAATGGGACTATGACTCTCAGTCCTTTCCCTTCGAAATTCATTTATCTCTTCTTCAGGTTAATAACTGCATCATTGTCTAATGCCCACTCAATACCTAGCATTGCTGGATAGGGGTTTCTGTCGTCAATGATCTCAATAACTTCGAAGTCTTCTACAGTAGAGACGCCATCAATATCTACTGGGACATTAGGGAATCGTCCTAGGGGCACAATCTTCTACTGATTGGCTAATATCAACTGTATAGGGGACCAATCAAGGGTAGGTTTTCCCATTTGTTCCCAGGTTTTCTTAGTTAAGACATTTACCTCTCATCCTACATCCAAGATAACATCAGTCATATCATACTCTCCTATCTGAGCATTCAATCTCATTTCCCTGCCAGTTCTCCTGACTCTATGAATAGTTTTTTCCTTACCAGAATTTCGTCGAGGTTCGCAAGAAGCAATAACTTTCTGCAACTCATTTAAAGCATTCTGATTTCTCAAGAGCTTCATAAAACTCTATAAAAAGGAGGACAGTGTACTTACTTTATCTTTCGAAGCTTCTTGTGGCTGCGACTGCTGCTGAGGTTGTTGCACAGGAACTAGTGATGTGTTGGGGTCAACAAAGTCTCTCTTGGCTTCCATAAATGTCTCTTTTTCTCTTTCGACATCAAATGCAGGGATTTTTTCTGGGGCCTTCCGAACCCAAGCCTCGGCAGGCTGTTTCTCCTTGTTCTGCACTTCTGTCGTAGCTCCACTCTTGGTAACAACATTAATGGTTGGGGCAGGTCTTTGCTCGAAGGAAATCATTTGAATATTCTAAGTAGGGGCATTGTTTCTTTCCTGAATATTAGCTATCAATTGCAGGCACTGCTCGATCACATGATCTACTGCTCGGCAATACCAACATGTCGTAGTTGGGTTCTGACAGTCTCTCGCTAGATGCCCAGCTTGGTTACAGTTGTAAGACACAACCTGGCCTCTCCCTCTTCTGGCCATACCACTTCGACCACGACCTCCAAAATCACCTCTACCTGATGCACCACCATGGTAACCATAGCCATCATTTCTCTGTCCCTCATTTTGTACCCGATAAGCATCATAAGTTCATTCTCTCATGAGGTCAAAGCGGCAACACTCATCTTCATTGTGTCCCACTGATTTATAGAACTTACAATAAGGGTTCTTAGGGACTTGCACATACCTCTGCAGAAGATAGTAGTCTTCAGGTCGATGCTGACCCGTTGTCCTACAAATCTCACAATATAGGACTTGCAGGTTAAATAGGTTTGGCGCACCAGTATTCAGGTAATTTCTTACCGCAGGACACTGTTCCTTGGCATGACCTTCTGTCCGACATTGTGTGCACCAAACCTCTTCGTGACCGGTTTTTCCTTTCTTCATATCACGAAGCTCTAGAGCCATCGCTGCCAACTACGCTTGGATTTGAGCAATACCAGAATTATCTTCGACAAGAGCGGTTTCAAGCTTCATCGCGATTTCCAGAGCCTCCTACTGGTTAGCAACCTTCTGTTGCATGAGTGGAGTTCTGATATGCGGTAGCAATGCTACAATGAAACATTCCTTGTGCTGCGCAGGTCCAATGGTGAAACTGACTTGGTCTAGCAGAACTTTGAACCTTTGATCAAAGTCCCACACTAATTCTCCTCGCCTCTATTGGATTTCCTTTAGTTTAGTGATACACTGTGACTCTGATTTAGGCTTCTTAAATTCCTTTATCATTGCTTCTTTTATATCAGCCAAGACATGGTTCTGAGTGCTAGAAAACTTCATGAACCAGGTCAGAGTGTGGTCTCTGAAAGAATTAACTAGTTGCGCTCTTTTGGTATCTTGATCCGTAATGGTCTTAGCAGTCCACACTGCTTCACATAAAAACCAGAACTATTCTGGATCCTCTGATCCAGTTCCTTTGAAAATAGGGAGCTTAATGTCGTCATTCATATGGGCCATCGTGGGTCTAGGGGGGGAGGGAGGGGGACTGGTAGTAGGCGGGGGGTAACTGACTGGGGTAGACTGACCTGCAACAGGAATACTTGAGCTAGGGTTACTTTCAGACTGCGGGGTTACCGGAGGGTTTCCAACAGAAGGGGTTTCTTCTGGCTCTGACACTACTGGACTTACGGGGTTAGACTCGGTATTTTTACCTAGGGTATAGGACTCAAAATTTCTCTTGTACCTTTTTCCACTTCACAGCAAACCACTTTGCTCGTCGAAGGTACTTTCACTTGCAAACATAAGTTAGTAGTGCTAAATCTAACAGTCTGATTCAATGAGCAATATACCTTTTTCAGCCAATAGCATTTTAATTCTCAAACTAAATGAATCGAGTACTTACCCCTTGGTCCTTTGAAGAACTGTCATTCAGCTTCGTTGAAGGACGTACTTATGTCAATGGCGAACTTTGTCACAAATTCTTCAAGGGTTCGCGTTGTCCATAAATCAACAGCACGGGATATCTCGTTGTTCACCCTTTTCAGTATATTAATTCTTGCGGGGGTCCAATCAGGAAACTAATGTTCTTGGAAGTTCATCCTTCTCTCTGTTAACATGGATAACCACTGGTGCAACTCTATGTAGATACTACCAAAGAAAATTTAATACACATCAGAAAAAACATACCTTTGTAAAAAGTCATTTGCACTACGACGTGGATCTTTGTTCTCTTGCATAGCGAATTTCAGATAAGTCTCATCAAGCCAATCACCGATTTCCTTCATAGAGGGTCTCTAGAACATAGCCCTCGAGGTACGACGTAAACCCCTCTTGAGCAGATACTGAGTTCCCGGCAATAGAACCAATTTGTTGGGCTATAGGGCAGAGCCAGGCTTTATACCATTAACTTCGCACCAACAAAAGACCCACAGTGTTGGCCCTTTTGGCAACAACCTGCGAGCAGGTTGCAGTCTCACCCGAAACAACTATGGGGTGCCGCAGAATCAGGTTTCTGCAAGCAGAAGAGGGATATTACTGTACCTTTAGTTTCTAACACTTATAATCATACAATGCAGAACTTTAATAGTTACTTATTTAGCTTCGCGGTTAGATAAACAAACAGTTCCTTGCTTAACCCTTTACTGGGAATTCCAGTGAAGTTAGTATTTAGCAGTGATCTTACTTATCAGTTATATATTTATCAATGCATAAAAAAACATAACAAAAACACAACAAAAACCAAAACACATGATATAACATGGTTCACCCCCAGTTTAGGGGTCACGTCCACAGAACTATGTTTTATTCAACTCTTTACAAAAACCACATTTCTGATCTGTACACTTCGCTGTAGATCCGTTCAAGTCCTCAAATCCGCGCACACAGCTGCAGGCCTCTGCGCACACAGCTGTATATTTCCTTAATCACCCAAAACCCTCTGTGCACACAGCTACAGAGGTCATCCATGCACACAGCTGGGACTTAACCTTCTTACAAACAAGCCTTAGCTTTGCATCAATTCATCTTACATCAAAATCCTAAAATGACTTCTTTACAAGAGTGCTTATTTATAGTGCACTTATTACAAAACCATGGGCTTAAAACATGGGCACCCCAAACCCTAAACCTTGGAATTAAACCATGGGTTTATTACAAAAAGAGGACTTTGACTCAACCCCGACACCCCTAAGACTATTTTGAGTCGTAACTCTGCTTACAACTTCCACAAAAACCGTAGAGTTACCAAAATTAGGGACCATTAAGGTGCGCACCCCAACACCAATTCTTTGCTACAGGTTCCAGAGTGTGTAAAAACCTATGTACCCATTCTTCACAAGGTACATGCTTCCATGCTTCATAACACTGCTCCAAATGTTCCTGGGGACTAGTCTTACCATTAAATCTGCTTCCCACCTCCTGAGGTTGATCTATGAATCACAGGCAAAGAAATTTTTGACAAGCTCCCAAATTATGAATATATTTTTTATGACCATTCCACCATCTGGCAGCTGTGGCTCCGAATATTGAATCTAGAGTCTCCATTTTCTGTGAATCTGGTACTTGCTCTAAGAATTGCACAGTAAAATCTTCTGGGTCTGTCAAGCCATCAAAAGTAGGTAAGATTTTTGTTTGTGAGCCAACCCATTTGATAGACTTGGTAATTCTTGCACATCGATGTCCATGTAGCTCATGAAGTCTATTCTGCCAGTTCTCTAGGCCTTCGTCTGAATCAGTCATGCAAGAACTGTCACACTGCCAATCCATTATACTTTTGGCAGTAGGGTTAACATAGTCTTCTTCTTTAGTTGTGATGTTGTAAATATGATCCAAAACATCTTGATCTTCATCTCTGACTGGCTCTGTATACCTTTCTCCTTGAGAAGGGTCCAACGGTACTTTGACTCTCAAGCCTTTTCCTTCAAAAGTCATATGTCTATTCTTAAGGTTGATTACTGTATAATTGTCTTTTTCCCATTCAATTCCTAGCAAGGTTGGATAGGGGTTGCTATCATCAATTATTTCAATGACTTCAAAATCGGCTAAGGTACTGACTCCATCAATATCCACTGGTACACTCGGGAATCTTCCCAAGGGCATAATCTTCTGCTGATTGGCTAATCTCAGCTGTATAGGAGACCATTCAAGTGTAGGTTTTCCCATTTGTTCCCATGTCTTCTTAGTTAGGACATTCACTTCGAATCCCAGGTATAAAATGATGTCAGTCATATCATAATCTCCTATCTGAGCATGCAATCTCATTTCTTGTCTAGTCCTTCTAACTCTATTAACAGTTTTTCCTTTATCAGAGATTTGCTGAGGTTCGCAATACTGAATAACTTTCTGTAACTCATTCAAAGCATTTTGACTTCTTAATAGCTTCATACAACTCTGTAAAAATGATGTCAGTGTACTTACTTGATCCGATGAAGCTTCTTGAAATTGTAACTGCTGTTGATACTGTTGCGTAGTTTCTACTGATGTTCTTGGATCAGAAAAGTCTTGCTTAGCTTCCATAAATGTTCCTTTTTCTCTTCCAACATCAAAGGCTGGAATTTTCTCTAGGGTCTTATGGACCCAAACCTCGTCAGGCTGTTTACCCTTATTTGGCACCTGCGTTATAGTTCCACTCCTTGTAACAACATTAATGGATGGGACAGGTCTTTTCTCTACAGCAATCATCTAAAGATTCTGAGTAGGAGTTCCATTTCTTTCTTGCATATTGGCTATCAACTGTGGGCATTGCTCGATCACATGATCGACTGCTCTGCAATATCAACATGTCATAGTTGTTTTATGACAGTCTCTAGCTACATGTCGTTCCTGATTACAGTTATAGCAAATAACCTGGCCTCGACCTCTTCCAGGAATACCACCACGGCCATGACCTCTAAAATTACATCGACCTGGTGTACCACCACGATAACCATATCCATCATTACCTTGTGCATCGGGTTGTACCCTATAAGCATCATAGGTTCGCTCTCTCATGAGGTCAAAGCTGTAACATTCGTCTTCGTTGTGTCCAACTGACTTACAGAACATGCAGTAGGGATTCTTAGGTACTTGAACATATCTCTGCAGCAGATAGCAATCTTCAGGTCGATGCTGGCCAGTTGTTCTACAAATCTCACAATATAGGACAGTAGGGTTAAACGGGTTCGGTGCACCAGTATTGAAATAATTTCTTAATGCAGGACATTGTTCTTTGTCATGAACTTCTGTCTTACATCATGTACACCAAACCTCTTCTCGAGTAGCTTTCCCTTTTTTCATGTTGTGAAGCTCCAAATCCATTTCTGCTAATTGCACCTGTATCTGGGCTATTCCAGAATTATCTCCAACAGGAGCTGTTTCAAGTTTCATAGCAATTTCCAATGCCTCTTGCCAATCATCAACCTTCTGTTGCATAAGTGGAGTCCTGATATGAGGCAATAGTGCTGCAATGAACCATTCTTTATGTTGTTCTGGTCCAATAGTGAAACTAACTTGATCAAACAAAACCTTGAACCTCTGATCAAAGTCCCAAACTGATTCACCTCGCTTTTGCTGAATTTATTTCAGTTCAGTTATACACTGTGACTCTGATTTAGGCTTCTTAAATTCTTTGATCATTTCTTTTTTAATATCAGTCAGGATACAGTTCTGAGTATTGGAAAAACTCATAAACCAGGTCAAAGCACGGTCTCTGAAAGAGGTGACTAGTTGCACTCTTCTTGTATTTTGATCCATAATATTCTTAGCAGTCCAAATAGCTTCGCATAAGAACAAAAACTGCTCTGGATCCTCTGATCCAGTTCGTTTAAAGACTGGGAGCTTGATATCATCATTCACATGGGCCATAGTGGATCTAGGGGGGGGAGGAGGGGGAGGAGGAGGAGGAAGACTGGTAATAGGAGGAAGGGAACTTTCTGAGGTAGAATGAACTATGGCAGGACTACTAGGGTTAGGGTTACTTTCAGACTACGAAGGGTTCTCAGGGATAACAGATATTCACTGCAGATTTATAGGAGGGTTTCTAACAAAAGGGGTTTCTTCTGATTCATAATCTTCTGGACTTAATGGGGTATAATCAATATTCTGGCCTAGGGTATTGGATCCAAGAGTTCTATTGTATCTTTTACCGTTGCGTAGCAAACCACTTTGTTCATCAAAGTCACTTTCGCTTCCAAACATAGGTTAGTAGCAATAAATATAGCAATCTGATTGGATAAGCAATATGCCTTTCTCAGCCAAGAGCATTTTAGTTTTCAAACTTAATGAATTCAGGTACTTACCCCTTGGTCCTTTGAAAAAATGTATTTCTACTTCGATGAAAGAAGTATGTGTGTCGATGGCGAACTCCGTCACAAATGCGTCAAAGGTTCGCATTATCCAAGGGTCAACAGCTCTTGATACCGCATTGTTCACACTTTTCAACAACTTAATTCTTTCTGGGGTCTAGGAAAGAGACTAATCTTCTTTGAAGTTTGTCTTTCTTTCTGTCAACCTAGATAACCACTGGTGCAATTCTATGTGGATACTACCAAAGAAAATTTCATAAATATCAGTAAAAATGTACATTTGCAAGAAGTCATCTGAGCTATGACGAGGATCTTTATTTTCTTGTTCAGCAAATTTTAGATAGGTATCTTCAACCCAGTCACTGATTTATTTTACTGAGGGCCTCCAAAACATATCCCTTCAGGTACAACGTAGATCCCTCTTGAAGCAGATACTAGTTCAACTGGAAACAGAACCAATTTGTTGGGCTAAGGGCAGACCCGGGTTCTTATGCTTTTATTTTTGCACCAACAAACAGACCCACAGAGTTGGCCCTTTCGGAAACAACCTGCGAACAGGTTGCAGTCTCACCTGAAACAGCTATGGGGTGCTACAGAATCAGGTTTCTACAGGCGAAAGAGGGATATTACTATACCTTTAGCCTTAACAAAGAATAATTATGCAATACAGAGCTTCGACATTAACTTAAATAGCTTCACAGTTTAGATAAGAGGACAGTTTCTTGCTTAACCCTTAACTGGGAATTCACATCAAAGTTAGCACTTAGCAATATATTTTACTTATCATTCATCTACTTATCAAATGCATAAAAACATAACAGGAACAAACTAAAAAGAACCACCACAACACAAGATGTACGTGGTTCACCCCTAGTGTAGGGGCTACGTCCATAGAACTCCGTTTATATTCAACACTTTACAAACACATAGTTCTGATCTATGCACTCAGCTGCAAATCTTCTCAACAACCCAAAACTGCGCACTTAGCTACAGAACCTTTCTTCGAAACCCTCTGTGCACTCAGTTGCAGAGGTCGTCCATGCACTCAGCTGGGACTTAACCTTAACCCAAAAATAGACCTTAGCTTCTTCGCATCACATCAACATAACACAAAAGTCTACTTGACTCCTTTACCTAAGTGCCTATTTATACAAGTACACTATTACAATACCATGGGTTTAAACCATGGGTTATTTACAAAAAGAGGGGCTTATATCCAACCCCAAAACCCCTAAGACTATTTTGGACCGCAACTCCACTTACAAGCTTTGCTCCAAAACTGCGGAGGTGTCAAAATTAAGGACATTCAAGGTTTGCACCCCAACAACTTTCTAGAAAGTAGCTCCAGCATTAATGATTCCGAAGGGCATCCTTCTGTAAGAAAAGGTTCCCCATTTTGTTCTGAATAAAATCCTTCTCAAAATCTAGACTTTTGAGAGAGGGTGCATGAGGAATATATGTATTTATTTTGCTAAATTCATTCTTCTCTATATCATTCCACTTGAATTGTACACTTTGTTTCACCATTTACTGCAAAGGTTTAATAATTTGAGCGAAATCCGACACAAACCTTCACACAAAATTTATTGTCCCCATGAATGATTGCATCCCTTTTTTGTTATGGGGTAAGGGGATCTATTCAATAGCTTTGATCCTTTCTGGGTCTATGGAGATCCCCTTTTTAGAAACCATGTGACCCAGTATCTTTCCTTCTATAGAAACAAACACACATTTCCTTGGATTCAGTGAGATGCTGTATTTTCAACAACGCTCGAAAATTTGTTTTAAATGGAATGCGTGTTCTTCTCTATTCTTTGAAAATATCGTTACATCCTCAAGATAAACTACCACACTATGGCCAATTAGACCGTGGAAATCTATATCCATAGCTTTTTGGAAAGTAGCTCCAACGTTAATGAGTCCAAAGGGCATCCTTCTGTAAGAAAAAGTTCCCCATTTTGTTCTAAATAAAATCCTTCTCAAAATCTAGACTTTTGAGAGAGGGTGCATGAGAAATATATGTCTTTATTTTTCTAAATGCATCTTTCTCTATATCATTCTACTTCAATTGTACACTTTGTTTCACCATTTGTTGCAAAGGTTTAATAATTTGAGCGAAATCCGACACAAACTTTCGCACAAAATTTATTGTCCCCATGAATGATTGCATCCCTTTTTTGTTATGGGGTAAGGGGATCTATTCAATAGATTTGATCCTTTCTGGGTCTATGGAGATCCCCTTTTTAGAAACCATGTGACCCAGTAGCTTTCCTTCTATAACAACAAACACACATTTCCTTGGATTCAGTGAGATGCTGTATTTTTAACAACGCTCGAAAATTTGTTTTAAATGAAATGCGTGTTCTTCTCTCTTATTTGAAAATATCGTTACATCGTCAAGATAAACTACCACACTATGGCCAATTAGACCACGGAAATCTATATCCATAGCTTTCTAGAAAGTAGCTCCAGCGTTAATGAGTCCAAAGGACATCCTTCTATAAGAAAAAGTTCCCTATTTTGTTCTGAATGTAGTCTTAAGTTTGTCTTCCTCAACTACTAACACTTGATTGTAGCTAGAGAATCCATCTAGTAATGAAAATAACTCAGAACTCAAAACCATCTGTAATATTTGTTCCATGGGCAGGACTGGATAGTTGTCTTTGTCTACAGCACGATTTAGGTTTCAAAAATCCACACATAGTCTGATTTCTTCCTTACTGGTAACAAATTTGAAACCCATTCTGAGTTTCTAACTTTGAATATAATTTTGGGATCCAATAATTTCTTCACTTCACTCTAAATTAACGGCTCTAGTTTTGGATGCATCTTCCTCAAAGGTTGCTAATAAGGCTTGACTCCAGATCTAATAGGAATGATGTGTTGTATAATCTTGGTATCATATGTTTTAATTTCTTCATATGTCCAGGAAAATACATCTTTGTACTATTTGAACAAACTAATGAACTTCTTTCTTTCACCCCGGGGGAAACACTTTCCCAAATTTACATATTTGGGTTTAACTTCAGTTCCCAAATTGATCAGCTCAAATTGCAAAGATGAGCTGCGAGTCTTGAAATTTGCTGGTCTTCTAAGCTTGTTGTCTAAATCAAACATCCACTTTAAAGTCCTTACCCCTTTAGGAATGAAGTTGTCAAATTTTAACTCAGCTTGGTGTTCTTCGGCATTGATAATTGCCCCTTTGAAAGTTTCATCATTCATTAAACATTCCAAAATTTGTTGATCATCATCAAAAACTTGTAGATTAGTAATAATGTCTAGAACCGAAGGCCTGAAAAATAATTCAATAGAACAATTGTTATTTGTAGGCACAAGCCTTGCAGCCGAGGTAGCTAACAAGTCACCTGCTGCATTCTTAAGTCTAGGAATGGATAAAATATTAAATGCATAAAAATTTGTCATTAAATCCCATACCTTGTTCTGATAAGCTTTTAAATGAGGTGAAATGCAATGTATCTATTTTTGAATCGGTTTAACGATTATTTAAGAATCCCCATATACTTTCAAATTTCCTACTTTTAATTCAATTGATTTTCTTAGTCCTTGAACTAATGCTTCATATTCGCCTGTGTTATTGGTACATTCAAACTCTAATCTACATGAAAGAAAATGTTTATTCTTCTTTGGATCAATCAGGACACAACTAGCTCTTGATCCTTCCAAAGTTTTAGATCCATCAAAAAATAGTGTCCAAAAACTCTCTACTTCTATTGTACTTGAATCAACAACTGCATCAAAAACTAATTCTACTATTTTACAGTCAAATTCATCAGCCCATGAAAACCAAAGGAGATCAAGCTGTGTGTCTGGTGTGCCACTAACTTCTTCCGCTTGGTAGTTACCTGGTTCTAGTTCAATGAAGTAATTCCCCAATACAAAATTCACCGGTTCATTCTTACACTCCAGCTGAGTAACATTGTGCTTCATGTGGGGTTCTCTTAATACTTTAGTTTGATTGGGACTTCCTTATAAGGAAACTATAGATGTGACCAATCCGAAGCAAAATACCCATTTAGCTTTGCTGACCAATCCCGACTCAAAATAAGTCCATAAGCTTCAGGTGTGTCTGCTACTACAATATCTATGCACTGACATACCTTCTCATTTGAAGATAGTCGAATCAAAACATCCTCCATTTCCCCAATTACCTTCACATTTGTTCTGTCTAACTGAATAAACTGCTAGGTATATTTTTTAGGCTATCCATTTATCTTTTTGTAGACTAAAAGCGACATAACATTTACTGATGCCCCTGAGTCCACTAAATAGTTGTGTACGTTATGGTTGAAAATTTCAAAAGTCAGGAGAAATGGTGGAGTTTTGAATTTAGGCTTACCTCCCACACTTGCTTCACCAATTTCCTCTTCATCCGGTTGATTGTCAATGGGAAGATTTTCTATAGGAATCTCAAGTGCTTTTAACAATGTTTCTTTCTACTGAGGCATATTACACTTTTCAAACAACGGGATATTTTCCTTATCCCTCTTAATATCTTCCACAATGTCACATTCCATATTATGCTCTTTGAGATTCTTTTTTACATCATCAATCTTCTCTTCAATGGGTTTGACAAACATGTTGATTTGCTTTTGATCTTGACTCGTAATGGTGAATTCAGGTACTTTATCAGTTGTGGTGTTTTTCTGAATTTTCTTTACATTCTCTTGAAGTCTCTTAATTTTCAATATTATTGATATATCTTTACTTAACAAGCCTTGAATTCTTGTTGTCACATTTGTTTCTACTGTTTCTTCCTCTTCTATATCAAAAAGTGAGATACAGTTCCATAAAACCATAGCATCATCCTCTCGATTTTCGGTGGGTTTACTATCCTTTTTCTCCTCCTCATCAACTTCTGTCAGTTTAGAATCCAATAGCTGATTCATCACTAATGTCATCGAATTGATCCATTGAGGGAATTTTTTTTCAGAATGGGGATGTTGATGAAAAGTGCAAAAATTATCCATGCCCACCTCTTTTAAGTTCATTGATGTAGGACTATGTGGAGGAGGTTTATGTTGATTGTTATCCTCTCTCTTCTTATAGTAACACTTAAAATATTTCTGAGATTCCTTTTCTTTCTCCAAATATATTATTCTGTTAGATAACTTCTACATCATTTTTACCATCCCCTCAAATTCATGCGACTGCTCTTCCTTGGGTTTAGTAAATAATAAGGCTCTCTTACCAAAAGTTTTTTCTCCCGACTGCTCAGGATAGTCTTCTATGCTCTCTCTTTCAGCTTCTACTCTCTCAGCTTCTTCATAAGTTTTTGATAATGTGGGTTTTACTTTCATCTTGGGAAACATGTCCAAGTTAGGCCCCAAATCTGAAGTATAATACTCAATCAAAACTTTATCAGAGGGCTTATTAGCTTCAGAGAAATTCTTAAGAAAAGCAACAAACCTTTGGGTAAAAATATGCACCTTTTCTTTTCTTTCTTTCTTTGAAGCACACAGTCCTTTCATTAGAGCTGCATGAGTCTTCTGGGCTGCATATTTGCTTCTGAATATCCTTTCAAAAGTATCCCAATATGGGATTGAGTTTACAGGCAGATCAAAATACCATGAGTCTGCTGCTCCTTTAAGGGTATGTGGAAAAAGTCTGCAGACTAAATCTTTGTGTTCTCTAGCCTTTAGTCCTTCTATGGCCAAGTAGAAATGTTGCAAGTGATCATCTATTAAAATATTTTCACTTGGGTCAAATTTGGGCAGCATTTTCTCAAAAGGATGAGGTAATTCATGCAAAGGAGGTGTTAGGTTTAAAGGTGATCTGGCTTTCCAAGCAGGTGGTGGATTCGGTGGGTTAGGTGGCTGATTAGTGTTTACGCCTACCATGAGTTCCTGGTGGAGAGAGAGTTGGTGAATGAATAGGAGTATGAATAGGTGAATAGCAAGGTGTGTTTGGGCCCACTTGATTCAAATGCTGAACAACTTCCTGCAAGGTTGTTTCTACCAACTCTTCCAAATCTCCAACCAAAACCGCCTCTTCCAATACTGGACAGTCTTTCTTCTTGTACTCTCTTTTGGGTAAATTAGGGATAGTGGGTAATCCTTCAATAATTTTCACATATGCCCTAGTATGTCTTCTCAGATCATTAAAAACTTTGTTGTCCATATAATATAAGTGTTATTTCCACTTATCTTCAGGAATCATATTGGGAAATAAACTGCTTTCTGAACTATCACTGGTGGAGTAATTTCGAGGAAATGGGTTTCCTTGGCCAGCCATGCACTGGTGGTCCTCCTTCTAGAACCAAAAACTATTGAGGCCTAGAAAATCGTAGGAAACAACAGCAAGATATTCTCCCCAGTAAACGTTCCCAACTAGCCTGTTACTATTTGGTATGGGGAATCCATTCGGTTTGCAATCCGGCTACCGTAGGTCAAGTAACCAAAATAAAGGGTTTTATTGGTTACGGCCCAGTCCACCATGTATCTTTTTAGTTTTTTAGTTTTAATTATGAGATGCAAGTGCCTATCTAAGGATGCAGATTGATAGACAATACGAGGAGCGGTCACAATGTGATGCACAGGTTCTTACCTCTCGTCTTAAACTCTCCCGCATCTAAATCACACATAGCAAGAAAACTAAAACTAACTTAACTACACTATCCCTAGGGAGAGAGATCATCATTTAATGAGTAATGTATTACTGTTCATGCGTTAACAAAAATCACAGGTAGTTGTTCTTTATTTCAAAACACATAAACATGAATAGATAGATGAACAACAAGATAGCTAATTATTTACAAAAAGCATTCATTACTGATAGTGGAAACTTCATAAAATAAACTAGAGAGCATTCATACAAGAACATAGGTTCAAAAAGTTAGAATGATCTCACAATTAATGAATAAAAGATGAAAACGAAATTGTTCCCCTTCAACAACATCCATTGCACAGCATTTGAACATTCCACCAAAGCTTTCTCCAACAGGAAAAATTGTAATTATCTATTGAAAAAGGAAATAGTTCTTCTTACAACATGTTCTCACAAATCTAACTGAGAAAAAATCCCTATTCCCTCTAACCTTCCTCTATTTATACTACAAGCCAAACTCTTAAACTGCCCCTCAATGCCCTTTGGGCTCCTCCAACTATTTAATCTCACAATTTTTTCTTTTGTGAGTGCTCATGATTCACACAAATGTTACATTTCGAATCTAAGATTTAAAAGCACTTTTATGAAAAGGACCATCTTGGTAACTAATGAAGTACTCCCAAGCCTAGGCCTTTGCTGTTATCGATCTGTCTGAGATCTCAAACCTTAATTTATTCTCCTTTGTTTTTTCATTTTCTTTCTCTTCCTCCACTGCTGCCTCATTTTTTTCTGCTTAGTCTCCTAGACATATCCTCTCTGCAGCAGCCATCATCTTGTCATGAACAACCCATTCTTAAATCACTTAGCGTTTTGACAAAGTAACTCAAACTATATTAACACATACATTTTATAAAATGAAATATTATTAATGCATGAAGAGAAAAATGATAATGCAAAGAAAAATCTTGCACTTTCGCATCTTGAACTCAGCTAAGTCCATAAACCACAAATCCAAAAAACAAACTCCTTATCCTAATCCTTGCCCCATTTGGACCAATTCAACACCTCCAATGGTAGCATGAAAAATGACAAAGTCATTGCCATCAAAAAATAGGATAAAAGCACATGGGAAAGGCGGGAAAACTCCTCCCAGTGGGAAACACTTAAGCATCGGGTGAAAACACAACTCCCATTGGTGGGAGGAAACACTGTAAGTCAGATGGTTAGCTCACTAAACACCTCAATGGCAGAGACCTTATAGACTAAGGATCTTGGGTCAACATAAAACGTCGACGAAATAAAACATTAAACGCTGTCGTCCACGTATCAAAAATCGGAAGCTTGGAGAGCTAGGTATCAATGACCAAAGTCTCAATGATGCTTCTGTGTTGGTAGCGCATAGGAGTAATCCCCCCTCGATCAAAATTCAAGACCACTTTGATAGCGAAAAACAAAACATTGCAAAGTAAAAGCTGAAAAATCAAGGCATCAGCGAGCACCCGAATTATCCATCGGTGAACAGAAAGACTATAAATAGGGTGGTAAGTGCACTAAGGAGCTGCAATGGCGGGAAACATAAGGACTAAGGCCCCGATTTAGAGATAAAAAATACTTTCGATAGCGATAAAAGAAAACATTGAAAATAAGAAAATTGAATGTTTGGAAGACTTAAAGTTGCGCAACGGTTAACATAGTTCATTTCATCTCTGAAACAACAGTAGCATAGAGAAATAAAAACCCAACTTCAATTCAACCTCTAAATCCAATGTGTAGCAGAGAAAAAACATAATTAGTGGATTCAAACAATTTCATGCAAGCTAAAATCAAAGGAGGATCCGAAATTTTAAAAAAAATGGGAAAATAGTTGCAGCTGCAACAGAACCTTTGCTGGAGGCATAGAATGATTCCAACCATGGTGCAGAACTAAGTTCTATGAGATCCTACAAGTGTGTTTATATAGGTTCCATGTGGTAACTCTAGTCATATGTTTGTAGCTAAGGAATCCCCAAAGCTGACCACTATGTGCAATAATTGCACTATCCTTTACTAAGAGAAACCCTAGTTTCCAAAGCTGTACTAAAAGATGATATTTGGGCCATGGACCTAGAGAATAAGGGAACCCCTAGTATTAATCCAATGTGTTGATTCCAACGAAGTCAGATATTTGTCAATCCAAAGCATAATCATCATTTTATGTCTAGGTACAACTCTCCTCCCAGATGCTTTCAGGGACACATGTTGAATCCCTGTTGAGGGCATAGAATTCCAATCGTGGTGCAGAATTGAGTTCCATGATATTGTACAAGTGTGTATGGGTAGGTCTCACATAGTAAAACTAGCCACAAATTCCCAATCAAGGAATTCCCAAAGTTGACCCCTATGTGTAATAATTACATTGTCTCTTACTGAGTGAAACCCTAGTTTCCAAAACCATACTAAAATATCATCTCTGGGACATAGAACTAAAGGAGAGGGGCACCTCTAGCATGAATCCAATGTTCTAGTTCCAACACAATTGATTGTTTGTCAATATGAGGATGATAAAAATGAAGACAATGAAAACGATGATGATGATGATTATGATGACGACATGAATAGGAATTGTAACATGAAATGATGGTGATGATGAGGATGGACATGCAAATGCCAATAAAAATGAGTATGATCATGAGATAGAGATAGGATGATGAATTTTTGGGTGATGGATGATAATCTTATAGTGTACTTGGATGATGAAAATGAGGACGATGATGATGAAAATGATGAAAAAGATGAAAATGTTGAAAATGAGGACAATGATGATTATGATGATGATTATGACATGTATAATAATGATGAAATGAAATCATTGGAGGAAATTTCAACTCAAAATGGGCTCCTAAAAAGAATTAATAAAATAATAGTTAAAATAATAAAATAATATTTATTAATTTTGGAGGAAGAAAAGAAAAAAACTACCTTTTTGTTAGTATTTTTGACATATCTCCCTGTGTTTTTACTCAAATTTCGATCGAGAGAGCTCTTTGGATGCGGAATTAAATTACACATCCAATGAGTACCCACTCAACATACTTTTGACGGACCCCTCTACCCAGAAACAAGAAATATCTGAAAAAATGTGATGATGATGTCATCATCACATTTTTCAGGTATTTTTTGTTTTTCGAGTAGAGGGGTCCCTCAAAAGTATGCCAAGTGGGTACTCGTTGGATGAAGAATTTAATTCCGCATGAAATGAGCTCTCCCGATCGAAATTTGAGTAAAAACACGGGGAGATATGTCAAAAATACAAACAAGAAAAGTAGTTTTTTTTATGATACCTATCCCCAAATTTATATTAAAAAAGTGTTTAAGACCTATACGGTATTTCAAATTTAAAGCAATTTCATTGGCTAACACATGATGACATGGAATTTGAATCAAAGTTAAAAGGCCCATTTTGAGTTGAAATTTCCTCTAATGGATGGTGATGATCATGATGGCTAGGATTATGGATAAGAATATTATGGTGTACTTGGATGATGGAAATGATGAAAAATAGGATGGTGATGGTGACAACATGGGTAGGAGGAGGATGGTGGTGATGTTCATGGCGGCAATACACATGGTGTCGATGAAACATGATGGTGATGGTGACAATGGGAATGGGGATTCCGATAATGAGCATGGGGATGATGATGTTGAAAATGAACATGAAAAGGGACATTAAGATGTAGATATTATGGTGTGCTTAGATAGGATAAAAAACAAATATAAAAAATACATGACAAAACATGTGCATTTTATCTAGTTGTATATGTTTATGCAATTTACCAATCTATCAAGCTATCAATGTCTAGATACAACAGTCAAAATGTCCAATTCAATCAACATGTTATTTTGTAATGAATTAAGTCCGAATGACCGAGGTTGAGGTCACCAACATACTGTAACTTCAAGAAGAGACCAAAGTATGTGCATACATGAAATAAACCAAAACATGCACAATATAAACAAGGACTTAAAATATGGGGATCAAGTACCTTTCGAAATGAAGGTTGATCCTAGCTTTCAATACTTCTAGCTTTTCTTTCAAAACCCTTTCTCTAGAACCTATAACATAAACATTACCTTGTTCAAAAGCTTTTGAATATAAAAAAGTTGGTAACAATTATTGAAAATATATATATACTAGAAACATGAATCACTTTCACAAATTGCATTCATTCATAATCAAAGATACAAGTCACTTAGGGAAGGAAATCATTTATTTATTTATTGAAAGAAATGTAGAAAGTACATATTATACCTTGATTCTACTCAAGATCCTTATTGAACCTCTAACATGGGTC
The DNA here is from genome assembly GCA_001517045.1 of Pseudotsuga menziesii. Classification (NCBI taxonomy): domain Eukaryota; kingdom Viridiplantae; phylum Streptophyta; class Pinopsida; order Pinales; family Pinaceae; genus Pseudotsuga; species Pseudotsuga menziesii. The sequence goes on along the minus strand of LPNX010592822.1, from coordinate 52,837 downwards.
CCTTTGATCCTCACTCCTACCAAAATTCCTCCAACATAACCATACCATAAGTGTGTTCTCCTATTCCTCACAATCTTTCCCTTCCATTTATGACAAGGACAAAAGGGGTGGTTTCAAGGTAAGAGTAATTAGGATAGGTAGAGAGGTTATGGGACCAACCCCAACTACCATTAATTATTATTTTTTTTCATTATTTTTGGAGGGACACACTAGTGGAAAGAATTTAACTAGTGTGGGGAATGTTAGTTTCCTTAAAGCAGCTTGCATGTGCAACATTTTGGGGGGAAATTCTAGTGGTAAAGGGACCACTAGAATTTGCACACAAGTTTTCAGAATTGCACCAGCCTATATGTACTAATCCAAAGATATAAAATACAATCACTAGAGAAATCAAGGAATGATATAGGAAATGAGCATCAATAAAAAATCTAGGCTCTTCCATCCATAATTTCCTTTTGTGGGAATGAAAACTCAGCATTGTCATGGACAGAGAAGTGAGGATTTGATGGATAACACCTTGGAATTACAAGGTGATGTGTTAGCATAGNATATATATATATATATATATATATATATATATATATATATATTTCATTGACCAATCTATATGTATATATAGTTGAACATTAATGCCAAATTTGTGTACCCTATTTAAGAATCACATAAAAAACGTATTTATTAAGATTAATTATGAAAATTAAGGTGTGATTTTTTTGCAATCCAAACCTTTAGGTTTTTAATTCCTAGGAATAGTCAATCACACCAAAAATGAATTTAAAGACCATGTATGCATTACAAGAACACATGTAAATTACAAAGTACTTGCATGTTCTAAAGCACATTATCAAGGATAGAACACATGTGTAATTGTGACTAGTTCGAAACATATGGTTATGTTAATTGTTATAATATTTTATCTTAGAATATGGGTCAAGGGGTCGTCAATGTGCTAGTGGGAGGAAACATATGTTTTAGAGATAGGAAGATTTTATTCATTTTGGTCCAGGAAAAATAGCTCAAACTAACACACATGAACTTCCAAGTGAAAATGCTACATTGTAGTGGAACTATTGGATTTATTAGTGTTTGAGGGGGATAGGTATTTTTGTGACGTATTTGACCAAGGTCACATGATGAAACTTGTGAACTATGCATAAAATTTATATTATATGGATCAATAGCCATTAGTGAATCCTTTAACAACCATGCATAATGTCTCTATGGGATATTTTTCCTTTCAGTTGAAATATGGAAACCATTAGAAATATTTTATAACCAAGGATGGATCATGGGGTGCTAGACATGATTAAGGGATGAAAATTGAGCCTAAGAATATAAACTAATTTTCTAGTCAACCAAATCCAAAAAAATTCCTTGATCCACCACACTTAATGTACTTAGTATTATGTCCCTTGATTTTGGATACGGGTACCATTAGGAGGTTTTGAGGTCCATGTAAGAGTATATTTTCTTTGAATATGGTTAGGGGAAGAAACTCAATATTGATACCATAAGGTATCTTATAATGCTTAAGGGAAATGAAAAAGGCCTTGAATCAACACATAAAATATTTCTATGGAATGTTTTTTCTTTAAGATGGGATATGGAATCTATTAGAAAATTTCTATAATTTGCTTATAGGTATGTATGGCTAGGAGTGATATGGTGAACCACCACAAAGGACCATTCTAGTGTATTTTTTCTCTCCATATAGGTATATATAGAACTATGAGTTTTTGAACCTTAGTATGCGTCTTTATGTTACACATAATTCTCGTCATGACCATGTAATGAGAGCCAAAACATCAGAAGTTGCCTCAAATCCTCAAAATGTGAAGTTAGACCCTATCCAAGACTCATATTTTCATACTTGTGTCCACCACCGCTTTTAAACTTTATGCAATGTGCATTACCCCTTTCAGTAACGTCACTTTTAAATTGATAGCAGTGCCACTGCCTAATCTCTTTGAGCAATAATCAATGAAACCCTAGTAACGTTGTGTTTCCATAGAAAAATATTGGTGCTTGAGTTTCAAAAGGAAAAATAGAACATTCACGAAGCTTCTCAAAGATTCGCTTCATAGCACCCTCATCCCTACTCTTTTGGATCATCTGGATTTGACATACCCCCTAGTAGGATATTGCTTCCACATTGTTGGGAAAAATATTTTCTTGAATAATTTACCTAATATTTAATTATCAGCCGGGGTTAGTAGACTTAGAGTTGCTACAAAATATATGCGAAGGTACAGAGTGCCATGGTAATACTTTAATAAACAAAATATTTAAAGGTCTTAAGTTGAACTTCTAAGGATCTAACTTAGTTAAGTTAATAAAAATATAGGTATAGGCAGAGTGACATCAAACTATTTATAACTGTCTATATAGAAACAGTGTTATGATAATGAACTATTCTATTTTGAGAAAGTGACCACATCAAGAAGAATTTACAATATTATACATACACTAAGTAATGTACATAAATCAACCAAATCATCTTAATTCCACTCTCGTTATTATTTTGAGGATAAGCATTTACTGTAATAGGAACTAGGGCATGAGAGGTATCCAAATAGCTCTCAAAAGAAGTATAAAAGCTAAATGGAATTAAATCTAGTTTGATCTCCACAAAAACGTGCAAACTGAAAAATGTCTAGTTATAGGAAATAGTAAACATGATATTTTATGAATACACAAATACTATATAAAAGTAGACATGATTTATAGTCAAACATGAGACTTATGAAAAGTGATATGAATTATGTATTATGTATCCCTAATTACATGATTAAGAGGACAAGTTGTATTATGTGTAAATCAATTAATATATTAATCTAAGTAACTTAGACCTCATATAAAAAGGAACAACTCAAATCAAAATCTCAATTACAGATCAGTACAATGAGTTAAATTACATAATATAATTCCTATGCATAAGGTAAAAAGAACGCGTGATTATTTGTTAGCCTTCCTAAAAGACCATATAACCTGAAAACAATTATACACATCAATTAATACATCGAATGCACTTCATCGAAACCGTAAAATGATGATAATAAACATAATTGACATAAGCCTTAAATTCATTCATACCTAAGGCTTGAATGGTGAGCTGCATGGTGCAAAAGACAACAAAAGGTAACAAAATATGCATTAATATGTAAAGTATTTAACCCAAAAATAGTGACAAAATGGGGACCAAGACACACCATCCACCATTTTCTCAACCATTCCTATCCTCCCAAGAGCTATAGGTATTGGTTCATCCTCCATGGGTAAAGGGAGGAAATTTATGCTAGAACACCGAAGTTTTGGCCAAATCTAGGGTGAGCATCAAGAATACAAGTTAAGCTTTGAGGAGAAGAATTTGCATGAGGGGAGACATCTTAAGACTAAGGAATATTGGTTGTAATATCTCTCTTTACTTGACTATGCAATAAAAACTTCCTTTCCCATAACTCTTATTGTGTTTCAATCACTAGTTTTATTATCAAACTCCTTATTCTTTGATATAAGATAGTGGATTTTATTTTGGTACTTTTGATCTTGTATGTTTTGTGTTGTGTTTTTGTAGGTAAACTATGGAGATCTATCACTCTTGAAGGATAGATAATTATAATGTATTGCAGGTGAAAGTTTCATTCCAAACATCTACTTATATTAGGGAAAGTACTATGTACTATTGTTACTCATTTCTTCTAGTTGTGAAGGATTCAAGCTAGGGAAACAACTCCTTTCCACAGGAGGTGAGTATTTCCAACAACAAATTTGGCAACTCCACTGGGGAAGACATTCAGAACTTCTGATCTTTCTTAGTTTTCAATTATTTCCTTTATTCCAAACATCAAATTTTTCAGTGATCAAATATACTAGTTTTGTAGTGGGATTTGGTTTCATTTTGACAATATATGTTTAGATCGGAAACATATCTACCCTTATATGCTTCATTTTCTTGTAATTTTTGTGATTTAATGCCAATAGTCTGACATTTAACTTTCTCTTTTTTGCTTTATTTTTGTTTTGAAACCTATAGAAGACACCAAGCTTTCAGTAGGGACAAGAAATGGTGCCACCATGTATACCTAGTGGACAATAGGGGATGCCATCGCTCCATTTCAGTGCACAAGAGGTGGTGCCCAGGAAGTAATGCTCTATTCATAACCTCTAAGAAGTGGTGCCAAGTAGGCTTTTATACCTCTATAAATATTTCAAAACTTAAAATGAGTTTTTTCCTTTTCTCAGTTTGTTTCTGGCTTCATGATTGATATTTGACTGTTAATTTGAAATATGGAAAGTGTTAAGGGCTTGTTTCATTTTGTTTAAAAGAGCTAGGTTGTTTTGATTTGTTTAGCTTGTTGCTATGCTTGGGTTTTCTTTTTGAAAGAGTGCTTGGAATTTATATAGTCAAATCTTTGATTACTGTTAGATCAACTGAAAAGAAAGTATTTTTCTTTTGGTTTATTTATTTTTGTTCTTCATAGGTTAATAGAAGATTTCTTTTTTCTTTTGATTAAAAATAAAAATTGAGAATGATCATATATTTTTGTTTGAGGATGAACCATTGGATACTTCATTAGTTTCATAAACATTTAGGAATTTATGTTTTTCCTTTTCTTTACATTGTCTTATCTCAACAAAAATACCATAGTTTGAGTTAGGTCTTTTTACATTTGAATAATTTAAAAAGAGTTTAGTGTGCCAAATAGTTGCAACATCCTTCTTTTTGGAAAATATATCTTATTCCATTTACATTCAAGATTGGTCATTAGAAGTATTTTTCTTACTTGCAATTTGGAAAATAGTTCAATGCGATTGTTTGGAATTTCTTGTTTCCAAATGGAATTTGAATCACTGTTTCTCCTGTAAGTAGGGCATACCCTGAAAGATAAAGTGAAAAATTTCATGATCATGCTGCATCGTTTTACTTTTTCTATCCACACATCATGCATTCACTTAATCATATAAGATAAAATTAACGCTAGTTCTAGATTAAAATATTTAGTAACTTGAGTGATAATTTAGAAGATGTGTTCCAACATCTGTAAACATAGGAGTTGTCATTCTATATCCTACACTGCATCCTACAGGATCGTAGTTCCTCCACATACCAATAGGTATATCGAATGGTCTTTCGCGTACCCTTGAGGTATATAGAAAGTTACTTCAAGTACTCGATACTATTTCAGAAATCTCATGTTGAACGGTTGTGCATTAGACAACACTAACACAGATTTGATATCCCATGTACCTTTAGTATATTGGGAGACCCCTCTAGGATAGCTTAAACTAACTAATAAAATCCTTTTGGCCATTGTGTTGGAGCAATACATTGAGAACAACACTTGGAGAGCTACTATGCACGTGTTGTCTAGGTAGTCGAGCATTCAGGTAAGGGTACGGTCCCAATCCTCCTTCTCACATTTTACTATTTGACCTTGTGGTATTTCACGAGTTATGAAGACTTGAAAATCCTAGTGTGGAACCAACTTTTTATCAGCCCCTCTTATCACCTAAGTTTTCTTGTGAACTTATCTTGCGTAGGAGCAATTTTGTATGTGATTCTAGTTTCAAACCCTAGGTTAGGTTTTTGTGATCAACATTCTGGCTAAGTTAAATTTGAGATGATCTTGAAGAGTCCAAGGATTACCACCCAAATTTACTCTTATCGTGGGAGAAAGTGTTATGGAATCCACTGACCAAAATGTCATAGATGATTGCCATATGGAAGGGAATCCAATTGTGGAATTTGGGGAAGAATTACTTCTTTTGATAATCCCTTGATCAAATAGCCTCCTGCAGCTGATACTACCTTTCATTTTTTAATGGAAGGTCAAGATGGTTCATCAAATTGGGTATTCAATCACCCATATGATGATACCACATGAGTAGAGTTTGGTCCAAATGTTCCTTTATTAATAACTTTCCTAGGAAAATCCATTTCTAAATATGGAACTACTGAGCCCTCCGTAGTTACTCCTCTAAGGAAATCCCTTAGAGACGCTCCGTCAAATGCATAATTATTCCATAAATCCATTGAATGTTTGCATAATATGGGAGAGAATATAAAAAGTAGAAGTATTTCTCCTCTTCCTCGTCATTAAGAAATGACCCGCCAAGTATTTCCTGCACTTTCATCGTCTCAAGTAGCTCCTAGTTTATGATCATCAACTCGCATTTCTATAGCTTATGATCTAGGACAAACCTCCATTCCTACCCCTTCAATTACAAATACTGGGTCTTCCTCTATTTCTCCCATATCTTCTACCATGGTAGAAATCCCCCGACCTAAGTTGTGTCATTAGTTAGTGGAGTTACTTCTAGTGTAAGGTAGACCCCTATTGTAGGACAACCGACAGTCATTGTTCCATCCAAAAACATGAATACAGTTATTCCTCATTCTATTACAAGGAAACACTTACAGATACAACCTACAGTTAATCAACCTTCTTGGGGTTATATTTACATGGGAAACCAACCACCTGTAAGCAATGTGAATTATCAACCTACATATTCTGGGATTTTTTATCTTAGGATGCTTATCCCAAAAATATGTTTATGCCATGGGTGAAAACTAATTGGTCATATATTCCTATGCCTGGAGGAACACCTATGAATATTGTTGGAGGTTATGGAGGGCCACCCGATGGAGGTCCACCTTTTGGAGGCCCACATGGTGGACTTGGTCCACCATCTGGAGGGACACCTTTTGGGGGACCACCACCTGGAGGATCACCACCTAGAGGTCCACCATATACAGGTCCACCTACTGGAGGACCATGACCTAAAGGACCACCACTTAGAGGACCTCCATATGGAGGTACACCTTATGGAGGACGACCACTTGGAGGATCCCCTACACCTAGAGGACCACCACCCAGAGGTCCACCATCTAGAGGTCCACTTGCTAGAGGACCACCACCTAGAGGACCATTGTTGGGTCCTAAATTTACCCCTTTTTCCCTACTCTGTTCAATCACTTTTCCCTATTTTTATCCCTATTTTGTAGTTGAATCCTTATCCTTTCCATATAAACAAGAATAATCATATTAGGTATAAATAATTATTTATTAATTCATTTTATGGTTGGTTTTACTTATAATCATGGATTTTACCTTTCGTTGTGCTAATTCGTTAATGATTTGAAGGAAGGATTCAGAACCACCAGGTGGTGCAACTACAACAGCTCGTCATATTTGAAAGTTAGTCCTGCTTGGAATCAACTACATCCCTAATGACTAAGTCAACATTAATGGTGAGGGAATCTCATATTATTTCATTCTTGCAAGTGAAACTCCTCGATAATCTTCCACACTTCACTGGGCATGTCAATTCACGGAACAACTCGAAGTAAAATCCTATTTATCCCTGAGCTGATTTTATGCAAGGGATGGTTAGCTATAACTGTTTTGATGATTCAACAGCTTGAAGATAAAATATCTTCATAGCTTCCCGAAATTTATGTAACCGAATATCTTTACTCTTGTATAAGTATATGCAGGCATGGAAATCCAGGGGTTTGCAAATGGTAAGAGATATATTAGAGTGACTATAACTATAACTGCACTTTTTATCAAATTAATAAAGGAGTGACAATTCTCAGTAGTTCTCTATTGCATACTTCGTGAGATTTCAGAAACATCTCTATTTGAAGGCTAGGGCCCACCTTCTAACAGAGTTGTTGGTAGTTTAGATGCTTTAGTTTATTTTGTTTCTTTTTAAGTGTGGAATTTCAGTTTGATACATCTATATGGTTAGCTATAACTGCATTCATTCAACAATTTCACTAGTTTGTTTTCCTTTGGCTTATTGTAGGTGTTTTGGTGTGAGAGTCGACTGTGTAGTTAATCGTTTCTTTGATGTAGAAGTGTGTTAGTAGCTGTTATAGACTTACTAGGCTCCTATGTGTGTCTGTTATTTATCTTTCTAGAGTTTTCTTGATTAGATAAGTCCTTTTCTTTGATGAAGTTGTGGTTTGATTAATGAGTAGAGATCTTTCTAATTTGGCAAATTATACTTCTATTTTCTACAAACGAAATTCTAGGTGGATTTCTCCTTAGATCATAAACCTCAAGATTAGCATGATAGGAAATAAGAGTTCTTTTCAATTCCTAGATGGGCAATGTTATTTTGGTTTCTTACAAAGAGATGAGTTGGCTGAGAAGTAATTAGAATTTAGTGACTTTCATTTTACTTATCAACTATTGAAAATGTTTATGCATATACTTTGCTAATTTCCTTTGAAATAAAAGACTTCCTTGGGTTAACAATTAAATATTGAACACTCTTCTTGTTTAGTAATTAATGAGTATATAGAGTGCCCAACATTTTGGCGCCATTATTAGGGAAGGTAATTGATAGGCATAGTTAGTAGTTGAATTGGTTCATTTTATTTAGTAGGCTTGATTCTCAGGTGCAGGAGTGAAAATGCATAGTGAAGAGAGGCACATCCTTCAACAGACTGAATGGGTTCCTTACCCTTGGATCATGTATGATTTTAAGCTTGCATGATTTATAATTTTGTATGAATACGAGAAGAAATCAATGGGATATTCCCAGAACCCCCTAAAATACTAACTTGGCAGGTGGAAGAGGTCATGACTGTAGCCTACGATTGGCAAGAAAGACATTTATTGATGAATTAGTTTCCAAGGTTAATTCTTCTACCGGGGCTCGAAATCAAGGACCATCATCTGTGAGAAGAAGCCATATTTCTCCTAGGCTAGGAGCATCAATGCAACGGTGGAGAGAATAATAGGAGTTGTGACACCATCTTCTGTCCCCATGGAAAAAACTCTAGGATATAGGGGTAGTTCTGTGGGATTAGGTGAACCAGAGGAGGTTTATGTTGGCCCTCGTTTTGTCATCATTTTTGGCTAATAATTTACATGTTTAACATATGTTTTGTCATCTTTTTATCATATTTTCTACCATGCAGCTCACTATTTAGTATCAAGTACGATTATATTTCGGTTTTATGCAAGTTATGATTTATTTCTATCATTTTACGATATTTTTGGTTAAATATGATGATATTTGATGATATTCTAACATATGAAATCGTTATTACAGATCTTAATTTTCAGTGAGCCAACGAATAGAACATGCATCAAGTCTAGATATGTGTAGAGCATATCCAGCTCACTGCATAGCTCACCATCTAGTCTGCCAAGCTAATCGTACACTGGTACTGATAGATTCCCAAGCATTAAGAGCATGAAACATCCTATAAACAGCTTGTTGTCCATGCACCATAGTGATATCACAAACCCATTTCTAGGATATTTCTAGCATGTCATTTATGCTCGACACCTTGATGATTAGCCGCACCAATATAGAGCGTCTATGCCACATCACATGCCTTAAGGAAACCAGATTCATGAAGGAAGAGGAGAGCGTTATGTGTTGGCCTTCGTTTAGTTATTTGTCATAATGGTTGACTTATCTTAAGAGGAGTCAACCAATGAAAGGGTTGACTTGCTTGCCCTTTGAAAAACATTGTATATATATAAACGTTGCTATGCAATAGAAAAAAAAGAGGTCTTGAATCTTGAAGTTAATTAGTTGTTTCATATATGTAATCATTTGGTTCCAGAAACTTTGTAATACTCAGTTTTAATTTAATGGAAGTTATTTTTATGCTGTGCATGATCATTTTTTACTAGTAAGTCATCACTATGATTGCTGGGAGGGCACCCTGTCAACCAGATATTTCCATTCCTATATTTTTGTTATTCCTTCTTTTTGCAAGTAGCATAGTTTCATTTGTAATTTATTTATAGTTCATGTTATTTATTTGCTGTAGCTTAATCTTTCAAATTATATTGTTAATGTAGTTCCTTTCATGAAGTAAGCAACTGGTTGCGCATAAATTCGTTTTTAATTTCCTTTTCAAGTTTTTTTCTAGTTTATTGCTTGGTGTTATGTTGGTAGATTAGTCTGCTTTGATATTATAGGATCAAGTTACAATAGGCTTAGCTTTACTTACTTCTATTTTGTCATGAATTTGTTTAATTATATTTCAGTTTTTTCAAAGATGCAATGAATAACAATTCCATTTTTGAATTATGAATTAGTTTAGATTATTTTGATATGAAATTTGATGATTAAGTAGGTTTAATTTCTGCTCTTTACATTTTAGTATCATGTGCATGGATCAACTGATCTTAAAATCATTTAAATTATTTATTTCTTGACATTTTAGTTTTTTTTTTGTAGATTATCATTTAGACATCCCTTTCTATCTATCATCCAGACCTTTGTTCTAGTTTGTTATCTAGCCTTTCATTCAACCCTTAGCACTTTTAACCTATTTTAAGCATGTTTCTTTAGTTTTTTTATTATGTTTTGATAAGTGGTAATTAGATAATGGTTGTGTCTTTTCTTACAGCCTTAGATTAGACTGTTTAAAATACTTATTAAGTTTTATTCTTACTTCTTTATTTTCATTCTATGTTTAAAATTATGTCATGTGTTTTGGTCTATTGTATTTCCTTGTAATTATATCTTTGGTCTGATTTGATTTACCCCTTTTCCTGTGAAGTTTAGGGTTAGATGCATTAATAGACTAGTACCTTGTAAATTGTTCATAGCAATAAGGCTTGTACTTTCTATCATGTAATTATTGAAAAAACCTATAGGATAATATTTAAAATCATTTTTATTAATTTTTCTATTTGCTTCTATTTATTTAAGTAGGTCTAATTTCTTGTAGTGGTGTTCTATATTTTACAAGTTAGGAGTTAGTCACCTATGAATTAAACCATCATGTTTACTATCACTTGCAATTGGGCGTTCCTTAGTTTGCATATTTTCATAGAGGTTAAATTAGACTTGATTCCATTTAGTTTCTACACTTCCTTTGAGAGTCATTTTGACACCTCTCCTACTCCTATTCCAATCATAGTGAATGCTTATCCTAAAAATAACCAAGGAGAGTGGAACTAAAATAGTTTAGTTTAAAACTATTATGTACATTTGGTAGTTGCATGTATAGTCCTTCTTAAAAGCATATCTAGTTGTAATTTCGTATAACTCATCTTGAAAGTTGTTTAGCAATAAAATAGATATTCTCTTAGAGAATAATGCAGTGTCATAGAATAACATTTTCTATATTCTTATAGTAACTATTTATAGAATATATTAGTATAACTTTATACCACTTTGGTCTAGTACTCGTAGCTACGTGCCGACTCGAAGGACCACGAGAGTAAGGTGGAGGGTTTACATTTGAAGAACTTGGAAGCGAGGAGGAATGAATCTCTGTAAGAAGAAATGTACTAGTGCCTATCGTCACTCGTCTAGAACCTAGAATCCCTATCGGATCACTAACTCTAGACCTAGAAGGTATATAAGATGGAGCTTCCACCGCTAGGATGGAAGGTGCAATGTGACTAGTACTCCCAAACCTCTCCGCAAGGTAAGGCATGGGATTGCCCCCAGGCATAGTGCTAGGCTCATAGTCGAATTCAACATGAAATGTCAAATCGTGCATAGGAAAACCAGTCGTAACATAACTACCATAGCTAGTGCTAGGAGGGTCAAAGTGAGTCTCGGCATCATCTGGCATTCCATATTGGTAACGGGTCAATGGGGAATGTGCCCTAGTGTGAGTAGGTCTATCATGCAAAGATCTTATCTGGGAAATAACACGACCGATCTTAGCTAGGTCAGGTGAGGGATCGTATGTAGGAGTAAGTTCTCCATCGTCAATACGAATAGGAGGAGGTGGCTCAGGAATAGTCTCTGAATGATCCTCCATGGTGTGTGAATTAGTGTGTGACATAGTCCACCTGGACAGTCTAGGCCCCTCTCCCAAAGGAGGAGGAGAAATGGAAGGTGAAAGTCCTGCTAACTGATGAGAACGGCGTGGAACCGTACCTGAATCCACAATGACTCAACAAAAAAAGCAAAGACTCTCTATTTACGTCAACCCTAGGCCAACTAGTGTGCACATAGCAATCACTATAAAATATAAAGACAAAAGTAAGCAAACAAGGGCTGGATAAGTGAGCTTTCGAATGTGGCCAGTATGTCTCACCTAGGAGAGGCTTGAGAGGCCCTTGTCACCACAAGCGGAGGTTCAAAACCAATTATTGTGTCCCTCAGCTTCAACGCATAAAGCGACTGTGCTGTTTGACCCCAACCTGGCCGGGACACATGCAGAATAACCTCTACACATACCCCCTCGATATCCTAGGTAAGGTCACTAAGGTCACCTCAATATAATCAAAGCTCAGGCGGACAGTCGCAGGCGGGATTGACCATATGGGAAAGGTAGCAAAGCTCGAAACTCCTGAAAGAGCCCCCAGATACGAATACAATCCTGGCTATATCGTCGGTGCTACAAAGTTCTCGACCAAGGGTTATCCCAATCAACAACCGCTCACACTGCCTAGTGCTTGACTCCCTTTTGAGCCTGAGCTTCCTAAGAACGCTGGTTATACCAAGGATTTCACACACTCCCTGGAAAGACACCTAGTTGTTGTCGTTTAGTGATCTTGGAGAATTAACTTTCAATGAACTATTCCAAGATCCTAAAACCTAATCTTGTTGGTGCACCCTAGAAAAGAAAAGAGTGTAATTCATTTTATTTAGCGTTGATTTTAGTTTGGCTTAGTTATTCAAAAATAGGATATGGTCATGCAACTAATGGTGTTATTACACAACAAGAAGTAAAATGCACACCTAACAATCAATGCAAATGCATTGTGTCCATGAAAACAGGGTATGTGTACTACGTGAATGCATAATTTATTCTTCAAATGCTGAATGAAAATTTCCCTATCTGAAGTCCTAACTATTACTCCAAAGCAAATCTAGATCTAATGCAAGTACAATGCAAAGTGCAAAATGCAATGCATGATGATAAGCAAATGTTTTTGGATTTTTTGAAAATAAAGAGATACAACAAGCAAAAGAATGATTTTACCCACTCCAGACTCTGCAAGCACACATAAACAGCATTCCAGCAAAGCACTAAGGAAAAAGGACTCTAATGCACTAATCTCAAACAAAAAATCAAAGATTCCATGACAAGAACTTTCCTAAAAGAAAAAATTTAGGCTAAAAAAATGTTTCTGGTCAGAAACAGAGGTATTAACAGACTCAGGTAGTGCCAAAGGAGACTCAGCAACTAATAGCATTCACCCAGCAATCCACTATCTTCCACAAAAAGGTAAAAACCAGAGTATACGCGACTGTCCACAGTGAACCCACATGTATACGCGGAAATACCAAGGGAAACCGCGTGTATACGCGACTGTAAGTGACAAACCCACGTACAGGAAGAAAAAGATGTAGAAATTCAAGGAAAACAGACAAGCTGAGACTAAATTCACACCAATCAGGCTCTACCAGGCATACATGCCCCCATACCCGACATAGAAACAAGAGAGAGAGAGAGAAATTCAAATACATTGAATGCCAAGAGATCAACCCCCAAAGGACAATTACTAGGAACTCCCCAGCGGAGTCGCCAATTCTGTTACGAAGAGAAATTCCTATGGCTTGGGGTACCACAACAGACAGCTAGACTCCAGAAATCAATCTTTCCCAATTTGCAATAGAAATAAAAACATCTAACACTAAAGGATCGAATCCTCATACCTTATTCCAGACAGTTGAAGTAGATCCCTGTTGAGCTTTCCAATCTTCAGCTTGAATTGATGTAATACTTCCTCAACAATAAGTAAACAATACAAGCATACTATATATCATGGTGTTAGATCTATTCTAGCATATATAATCAATAATGTAAAAGCATTTGACATATTCCAATGGATTCACTATTCATTCAAATACACATTACTGGATAGGAAAAGATATTTCTATTAATATGAATCAGAGATTACAAGTGACAACCTCTGACGGCAAGTCTGCGAACCAGAGAAACTGAATCCCCCACTTGGGCCTCCACCACCTCAATCCTCCATCACTTCGATAGCAAGCTTACAAGCAAAAGTCAAGCTTGGGAAGAACACAACAGTGCTCCAAGGGACAAAGGGATGCAGACTCAAGCATAAGTTCTGGAAACAATGGACTATAGTTTCGTTAATCTCAATTCTCTCTTATGCTTTCAATGTTTCAATGGGTTCCTTATATAGCTTTTCAAATGGATACTGAAAGGTTGAATCCGTGCGATCTCAAGGAATATGGAAGGCTAGGAGTCATATGAGTCGGATCCAAGTCAAGGAACGCTCCAAAGGATTTTGGATTATGTACACATCCCGATGTACGCGACTATAGAGGGAATATCTGCGTATGTACACGGTTATCGGGGAAAAGGCCGTGTATATCATTTTTCTAATGTTTTTAGGGATGGTCAATGATACATCAAAAGACAAAAAGTGGTCCATAGGGGCTAATGAGTCTGCAGCAGGACAGGGGAAGGCCATACAATGTGTGATTCAACTAGTGTTGTGAAATCCGCTATAACAGATGCCCCCTAATGTATGAGATCAGAGGGGTTATACGATGGCTGAAATACATTATAAGTCCATCCCAAAAGTGAAGTGATGAAGGTACCCAAATGGAAGACCAGCCACCCAATCAGCATAATACCATAATACAACTCTGCATATAACTGTAAATACATATAGCAGTCCTGGATACATAAGAGTAGAATGGCCATGAATAGGCATGAAACATGAAAACACATATGTGGTCATCACCATGTACAATATAAATAGATCAGAATCTCCATGATGAAGATATACAAAGTACCATGATCTCCACTAAGGCTGAAGATATATAACAGATCAAGATCTCCATAGTGGCTGGAAATGTCTAACATATACTGGAACAAGTCACAAGAGCTGAAATCTCATGAATACTGGCACGATCAAGGAGGTAGCATATAGTGGATGCCACCAGTCTGGAAGGTCTTCTACACAAACCGCTACGAGTACATGTCCTACTATGCGAATAGAGGTGTCGAGTTCGAACATATTATTCCATCGTCTGATTACCGGTCATTGATGTATACCATTAACAGATGCGAGATCACCCACCAATAATGAAAATGGGAATCAAGGTACTAGAGTGCAACCTAACAAGTGTGAATAAATGTGTTGAGGTCGAACACATGAGAGAATCGATTGATTAGGGGACATTGATGTATTCCCAAAACTGTCGATGGCGAGAGAACCTGCCACTGATGACTGCAAGTCTCAAGGCACTCAAAATGACTCTAGACTCCAATCCTAGAATAAATGATCTGAATTCGATGGGATGAAATCTGTTGGAAGGAGGTCATTAGGGCATCCCCCATCATCCAACACAAGGTACTCAGCAAGGCTGTATAATATGGAAGAACTCGATCATAAGGTGCACGGACCAGTAACTGTACCGGGAATGGCCGACATGCAAAGTCAAGATAACTGAGGAATGGCCGACTCAGGTTTCAACTTCCTTCGAACAAGAGCATAACGGTGTATGGTGACTGAATGAAGGAAGCATAGACTCGATATACAAACTGGGACATCTCTATGATGCAAGAGGCATCAATAGAGGCTCCATAGGGACTGGAAGCTTAACCAATCGGTGGAGATAAAACTCAGATAACGAGTACAGCTCCTAAAGTCAAACTATAACCCAACCAATGGATGTGATATACAATGCTCTATTCGAAGGCGACACAACTCAACAGCTTCCAAAGATAATATCTTTTCTTGTCCGGATTTTTGTTTTTTTGATTTTTTTGGTCTTTTTTAGTTATTTGAAAAGCTTGAAAAAAGAATAAACTAGCTTTATAGTTACAAACTAGGAGGAGATGAGTGTCATTTAGGGAAAACAAACTAGTTCCAAGTAGTGGAACATACCTATGCTCAATTCAAGGATACATGTGTAGGATATCGACACTCGGGGGAAAATCCCCTCCCGGTAAAAAAGGGAATCAAGCTGCGAAAGATATAAATAAAGGCTCTGCATGGCTAGACATGAGACAAGCTCGGGCTATATGGCTGAAACGCAATGTCAAAGGAGCCGACATAAAGCTCAATAAGACAGGCAAAGCTCATGATAATGCATCCACAACTTGATATAAGGGATTCCGGGGGATCATGGCCAGCATAAGATCAAGAGGAGTATGAGGCTCTTGCTAAATGTCATGGAAATACTATACAACAGACTCCCACACCCTAAAGGGGGAAACATCGGCATGGGTACCAAATGCAAATAAGGCGCTAACTAGGGTACCCATGTAAGGTGAGTCTCTACCACTCATATCATGCCACTTCTATAGCAGCAAGAAGGTTCCGTGAAATAATAGAGTGGGTTCGTACCTAAGGATATAATGACATGGTCATAAGGTCATGCAAAATGTAAATGGTGGTGAACCTAACCTATATGCCAGTATAGAAATTATACCTGAGATCAGTACGAACGAGTCAATCCAAAGGCTGAAATGACGCTGAAAATGGTCTTATACATC
>LPNX010592822.1:3499-36157 GCA_001517045.1 Pseudotsuga menziesii | reverse complement strand
AATGAATTTTTAAAGGCCAAACTTACATGAGCGCTATGGCCCACGCGGGTATCGAGGCTTTTTCCGCATATAGGGCTGGCTATACGCGGAAAAGGGACCAGAAACCGCATACATACATGGTTGTTTTCAAAACAGCCGTGTATGATGCCGCGCATAAGGATTTACAAGAATCTAATGGACATTTTGGTCAAATTCTCATGCAGGATGGTGCTAGAGTGGCGAGAACGCGAGCACGGTGACGTAGAGGAAGCAGTAAGGGCTGACAGAATGGCTTAAGAAGCTCTAAGAAGATGCAGACTCTACAAGTTTTGGTGCCTAGGTGGCTTGAGGGCCAAACCAGGACTACTACAGATGCTTGTAGACTATTGGGATCCTGACTCAGAGTCCTTCCGGCTAGATGGCATGTCCCTCACCATTGAGGTGGAGGATATCTACTTTATCACAGGTCTATCATGGCGAGGTGAGATGGTGAACCTTCATGCCCGAGGAGGGCCAGGTCATGGGCGGATTATCGATGAGTACATAGCTGTGTACTGCTACCCAGAGACGGAGAAGGTGGGGAGCCAAGTTCCCACCAACGCTATATAGGTGATGGGCCTAAAGGCCATACTACTGATGCTAGGAAAGATAGCAGGCTTAGCATCACTCCATCAGGCCTCTCGGCCACTGATGTTCTATGCGGTGGAGTGCATGACACCAACCATCTATGACTGGATCACTTCCCTACTGAGCAACATGAAACATCATCTCAGTGAGTGCAAGGCAGGTAGGATATAGAACTTCGGGTTCAGCAGTATCTTGAGCACATTTTTCTTCAATTGTGTTCCATGATTGAGCCCTAGAGTGGATGTTCCTCTCCACGGGGTTCAATATCCGGTCCAACGACGTTGGGCAGACGCGATGTGCAAACTGGGGGGTGGTAGGGTGGCCAACCCTTATCCAGCAGAATTTTTTCCATGGTGGTGACGACAGATTGTTGCCATAGAGGAATACACTTATGTAGGGATAGACTTCTGGGGAGACCCGGACATGCCATTACCACCAGGATCAGCATATGGAGACATAGGTAACGAATCTCGACCCTTACTCTTTTAAAAAAAAATGAATTTTTTTTTTTTGTGTTTTCTTGATTAATGGAATAAAAAAGACATGGTTTTGGATGAAAATACATAATGAAATCTACTATTCATGTGCAGATGTGGGACCATGGTGACCAAAGGGCTTCCCACGTCATAGACGGAGGGGAAGAGGAGACGATATCACCGGTGTGGATGTGGAGCGAACGCTCCAAAGAATCCATACCAACTTCGTGCGACTGACTCACAGGATTCCCATGGCGCAAGTCGAGGACTTTCCTGAGGCTATGCAGAGACAGGTGGTGGGTGTACCACGCGCATGGGTGTGTTTATTCCGGCGGCTAGCTAGAGCCGTGGTGACATATCATGATCACAACCCTCATCCACCTCCACAGGACTAGACATTTGGGAGTGTATCTATTTTGTACTACTGTGTATATGATGGTGGCTTTCAAAGCCCCAATTTTGTATTATGACATTACGTATTACCACATTTTTTATGTATATAAAAAAGTTTTATGGTGATCGGTTTATTTATTTACATGTGTAAAAATTGTGTTTATGATTAATTTATAATGAATGAAACAAATGCCAATCTAACACATAGTTAGCATATGAGTCAGCAATTTGATTATAATTTCTTGGAATGTGTATATATGTTATATTCTCAAATTTCCATTCTAGCAATCTCACACGTAAGAATCTCCTCAACAACGTCGGATCTCTAACATGGTACAAACCATTGAGCTATGACACTACTAACTCTGAATCAAGACGTACCTCAAGAGATAGAACACCATGCGAAATGGCATCCCGTAGAAGCTCGATAACGACACTATATTCAGCAACATTGTTGGAAGATGGCCGTAGACATACACCTCTTGAAGACAGTACATGACCCATAGGAGTATAAATCACCCAAACAGCTGAGGCTGAGTGTTGAGTGTGACGGCTTGCACCATCTGTGAATCCTATGTAGGTGGAATATTCCATTGACATCTGCCACAAGAAATGGAAACTAATCACAAACCCGATCACGATAAACAAGACCTAACTATGCAAAAAAGCTGTACAATAATATACAACAAACAGCCTTGGCTAAAGATCATGCATAGTATTTTTTAAGATAGAGCCCATTTCTAGGCTCCGCCAAGACTGTCCCTTCGTAATCCACTAACTTGTAGGCACCCTTCTCTAATACATGCTTGACCACGTAAGGACTACGCCACATAGGATTGAACTTCCCTACCCCCAAGGGTTCTTTCGATTGATCCCACAAAAGGACCAAGTCTCCCTCACTAAACACTCTCGGACAGATAGAATTATCGTATTGGGCCTTCACGCGACACTTATTAACATCTAGAGTCACCAAGGCATCTCTACGCTGCTCATCGAGTTGCTCAAGGTGAACCAAACGCTCCTCCAAAGGTGAAGTGTCTGGTAAGAGTTCCACGGCTAACTTCAACGAAGGAATCTCGCGTTCAACCGGCAATATTGAATCCACTCCATGAACAAACTGATATGGAGAAAAACCAGTGGCAGTCTTTATCGTAGTTCGATATGCCCACAAAGCAGGGTACAACATAATATGCCAGTTCGTCTTGCTTTGTGCGATGGTTCATTGGAGAATGGACTTAAGTGATTTATTCACTGCTTCAACCTGTCCATTCGCTTAAGGATAGTAAGAAGAGGAGTTCTCTTGCTTATATCCTAACTTGGATGCCAACTCTTCCATCATATGGTTCTGAAAGTGCGAGCCATGGTCAGTGACAAGCTCTCTTGGAATCCCGAACCTAGAGATGATTTGGTTGAATACGAAGTGAGCGGATGTCTCACCATCGGATTTTACTGTAGGCATTGCCTCAGCCCATTTCGTGAAGTAATCGACAGCCACTATGATATGATGGTTCCCCCCAGCCGAAGCTGGGTTGCAATCCATAAAATCTAGCCCCCATTTGGTGAAGGGACCGGCGGTGATAATAGGGTGTAACGGGGCAGGCTTCGAGCGCATGCTACGTGCGAACACCTGGAAAGGGTGGCACCTCTTGACCGCTTCAATACAATCCTTGAAGATCGACAGCCAGAAATATCTTGCTCTCAAAATATTTTGAACTGTAGAAATCCCAGATAAATGACCACCACACGCCCCTCCGTGGCAATCATTAAGCACTACCTCATCCTCATCATGAGTTAAACAACGTCGTAAAAGGGAATATACTCCAAGGTGGTACAAAGTATTGTCCACTATGAGTTAGTTCTTGGAAACGTGACGTAATCGGCGTCGCTCATCTCGTGAGAGGTGAGTAGGGGTCCTCTGCATTTGCAAATATACTATGATATCACCGTACCATGGGTCAGCCGTTGAGATCAAAAAAATGTGTTCATCAACGAACGTATCTTCACATACCGACTCCTCAGCCTCGCTCGGAAAATCCGATATGAGCTCTGCAAAGATTAAATATTTCTTCGATTTTTCCGACACAAACTCGAGTTCAAACTCTTGCAAGATGAAAATCCATTTATTATATTTTCCCCCAATCATCCTACGTGTGAGGACGAACTGAAATGGATTGAGATGGGAAACAACCAAGGTTTGGCGAAGGAGAATATAATGTCTCAAACGCTACACCGCATGTACGGTAGCTAAGGCAAGCTTCTCGACATGAGAATATCGAATCTCTGCGTCAATAAGGTTTTGGCTCAGATAATATATGACATTCTCCTGGAGCTCCTCATCCTCCTAAACCAAAACCATCCCAATCATCTCTAAAGACGTGGCCACATATAATAGGAAATCACGGCTATAATCTGGAGGACTAATCACCGGGGCCGATGCTAGGGCTCGCTTAAGTGCATTGAAGGACTCCTGGGCTCGTTCATCCCATTCAAAGGGAGTATCCTTCTTTAGGAGACGCATGAAACCTCTAGTCAAATTGGCGAAATTGACAACAAATCTTCGTCGGAAGTTTTCCATGCCTTGCAAACACTGAAGATGACGAATATTTCACAAGGGAGACAACTGGAGTATTGCCTCAACCTTCAAAGGGTCGACTCTTATACCCTCTTTCTAAATGATAAATCCTAACAAACGACCCGATTTCACGCAAAAGATGCACTTATGAGGGTTTAATCTAACAACATAGTGCCGGCATCTTTCGAACACCAATCTCAAGTGATAAGAATGACGCATCCTCATACGAGAATGAGCAGCGAGGTCATCCAAAAATACTTCAATAATGGACTTGAGATTGTGGAAAATCAAGGTCATTGCCCGCTGAAAGGTAGCTCCGGTGTTTTTAAGGCCAAAAGGAATTTTTCGATACACAAATGTTCCCCAAGGACAAATAAATGCGGTCTTATGTTGGTCCTCGGGTTTAATTTGAATCTAATTATACCTCGAAAAGTCATCCATAAAGGAGAACACCTTGCTAACCGCACACTCATCCAAAATCTGATCTTTAAACGGTGTGGGGAAGTTATCCTTAGGACAGGCACGATTTAAATCATGGAAATCAGTGCATATACGGATCACTCCTTGCTTCTTATCCACCGGAACGGGGTTTGAAACCCACTCCGTCAAGGGAATGGGATAGATGAAACCAGCTTTCAATAGCTTCTCTATCTCTGCCTTTATGGCGGGTGCTTTCCTAGGATTTACCGCGCGTAAATGCTGTCGAATAGGCTTAGCGTTGGGGTAAGTCTTAATTTCATGTTCGACAATCCAAGGGTCAATCCTGGCATCTCATCATAAGACCAAGCAAAAACATCATGAAATTCCTTGAACAGCTCAGTATACTCGTGAATCTCATCTTGGAAACAATCCACCCCAATGTAGACATTCTCAATTGTACCAGGGTTGCAAGAAATGTTGATAGGCATAGTTGACGATATGTTCGCCATGTTTCCATCAGCCATCTGACCAGGAGAGCTTAATGGAATCATGGGTCTACCAACTTTCTGTCTAAGAATCTCCCTATAATCCTCATGCTCCAAAAGGTCAAGATCTAGAAGTAAATATGATCTATGATGAAGTTCCTCCCATGGTGGCTTAACTCCCGACATAGCCTCGATGATCGCTTCATCTGAAGGGAAAACCGTATCAACGCAGTCGTGGGCATGAGAAGACTGTACTACCCATGATGGCAGCACATAGGGGTCCTCCTCCTCTGTCTGTGAAGAAGAAGAACAAGGCTCTGCAGCAAACTATAGATTAGCTTGGTAAGCTATCATGGCTGCAGGCAACGGCACACTCATCTCAATGGCCTCACTCGAAGGACTCGGTGAAGGAAGAATCCAAGGATCTCCCATATGACTAGTGCGAAAAGGCACCGATCTCGTAGACGTGGAAGCACCATCGAAACTAGATCCTATCATGAGGACAGGTGCAGGACAACTAAAGGTTCCCATGAGGGACAGATACATACCTACACCGACACTCCCAGTTGCCGGCTGGGAATGTTCGACTTTCGGAACCGAAGCTTCCGAAGATGCACTAACAGGCGGATTCTTGAATGCCATCTGATCAATCGTTACAATCTTACCATTATGAGGAAATCATACAACACAAAACATGGAAGACGCAACGGCTTGCATACTATACATCCAATTCCTTCCCAGTAAGAGATTGTAGTCAAGGGGCGCATCAACCACCTCGACCTCTATCGCAACGGTCTTCCCTCCCAAACGGACTTTAAGGGAAGGAAGGATACTGTGTGGCCTAAATGATCTCCCATCAAAAGCAGTTAACATGGTCGTAGACTTTGACAACTCAGGAGAACCAAGAACCTTCCAACAAGACAAAGACATCACAGAAGTAGCAGCGCCCTCGTCAATCACAGTATGCTTGACGATCATATTAAGACATTCTACATGCACCAAAAGGGACACATAGTAGGGCAAGCGAGGCTGATGTCCTAAGGTTTCAAATTTGATCACTGAGGAAGAATCATCACCATTCACACCAAGAGCGGAAAGCAAATCCTTCCTTTGCGACGGACAACTCTGAAGGACTTCCAATGTAGACATCGCACAAGGAGTATGACCCAAATCCTCAACAACTGAATAATTCTGGGCGGCTTGGGCATTTGGGTTATGACCCAAATGCTTAAGTACCACCTTAGGAATGCGAGGTGCAGCCTCAGGTTTATCCGCAGGTTTCTCAATGCGCAAAGGGGTTCCTGGTGGATCAGGTTCTTTACCTGGGTTGGGTTGTGACGAAGAATAATCTTTTGCACGTGTCACAACTTTCGCGGCACAGACCATATTAAT
Organism: Pseudotsuga menziesii; assembly: GCA_001517045.1. Taxonomy (NCBI): domain Eukaryota; kingdom Viridiplantae; phylum Streptophyta; class Pinopsida; order Pinales; family Pinaceae; genus Pseudotsuga; species Pseudotsuga menziesii. The sequence goes on along the minus strand of LPNX010592822.1, from coordinate 29,813 downwards.
GCACCCACGACCACTAGTTTCAGGTGGATCTTCATCACTAGATTGATCATGGGACTTTGAGTTCATATTCTGGTTATGCGGTAAAGGGTTCGTTAACACAGCTGGGCCCTGTGCTATGAACTTCGAAGCTTCATCCATCCTAGGGCACAAGTAAGTGAGGTGATCGTCCTTACAAAGCTTGCAAGGAAACTTAACCTTATGTTTATTCTGCTTGTCCCCCCCAACATTTTTATTGTTCTTGTCATTATTATTGGCATTCTAATTTTTATTCCCACCCTTCTTATTATTGTTGTTTTTACCCTTTTTTCGATTCCGTCCGGGTTGTTGGTTACCCTTCCGGTCGGAAGATTGCACAGCAAGTACATTCACCACTTGGGCAAGCTGAGACGAAGCCGTAGCTTGTCCCGAGGAAGATTGGTTGATAGGCAACTGAGCAACTTGTTTCACAACCAAACCTGCAGGTTTCTTACTTGCACTACCCACAATGCCATTGGCATGTGGTCCAGGTTTGACCTTGGGATTGAAACTAGAACGAGGAGCATTAGGTATAATCTCATATAACAAACCAGACTGAGCATAGATCAAGTCTAGCTCCTGCGCCCTAAAGATGGCTTGTTCCTCATTCTGCACTCCGAATGTGGAAACATCCTTCGCAATATATGGCAATAAATACTTGAGGAACCACTCAAGGAGGAACTCAGGCGGTATAAAGGCTTTGATTAATCTCCTCCGTCTACGCCACTCGTGAATATGATCAGAAATATGGGTGGATTTATCTTGCCAAAATGTCGACAAGAGTTCAGTACCAACATCATAGCGCACTGGTAGCTGGAAGTGATTAAGGAAACTCATCGCAATTTCGTCGAACAAAGTAAAGGCACCCCTAGCTAACTCTATATACCATTTCGCCGCAGGCCCTGTAAGGGTGTGTTGAAATAGTCTCAAGAAGACTGAGTCCTGATGCAATGAATTGGAAGAGCACCATAGGTGGAATGTCGTAACGTGTTCACTTGGATCCTCTCCTAGTTTTCCTTCGAACATAGGTATGTCCGAAGGAAGCTTGGTAGGGACAGCTGGCCAAGCCGGGTCATGAGCCATAGGATCGTTCGTAAGTCTCGATAAGTCAGGTAAATTCAGTGTCGCGAGGAAAGGGAGCCTAGGATGATGAGGTCTATGGACCGCTCCCTGGTTCATATAGGATTGATTACCACCATGACCTTGGCCATAGTGACCTCCTCCTGTATGACCCGTATAAGGTGGCGTGGAAGTAGCATAATGAGGTGGAACTTGACTAGTAGGAGCTACAAAGCCATAGTTAGGAGAGTAAGCAGGTTGTGAATACCCGCCTCCATAAGGTGGAGAGACCTGTCCATACTACGCCCCATAGTAGGGTCCATAGGTCATCACTTGCGATGCCCCATGAGACACTCCATAGGAAGGAAGATACGTTCCGGAAGTAGGAATATACATACCGGAAGTAGGGATATATGTCGTGGAAGGAGCAATCTGACCTCTAGAAACATGAACATAACCTCCCAAAACCACGGGTGGTATGTAGGCTTGAGACACAATTGGTCTAGTAATCGCAGTATGGATCTGACTCGTAGCTACATGCTGACTCGAAGGACCACGAGAGTAAGGTGGAGGGTTTACATTTGAAGAACTCGGAAGCGAGGATGAATGAATCTCTGTAAGAAGAAATGTACTAGTACCTATCGTCACTCGTCTAGAACCTAGAATCCCTATTGGATCACTAACTCTAGACCTAGAAGGTATATAAGATGGAGCTTCCACCGCTGGGATGGAAGGTGCAATGTGACTAGTACTCCCAAACCTTTCTGCAAGGTAAGGCATGGGATTGCCCCCAGGCATAGTGCTAGGCTCATAGTCGGATTCAACATGAAATGTCAAATCGTGCATAGGAAAACCAGTTGTAACATAACTACCGTAGCTAGTGCTACGAGGGTCAAATTGAGTCTCGGCATCATCCGACATTCCATACCGGTAACGGGTCAATGGGGAATCTGCCCTAGTGTGAGTAGGTCTATCATGCAAAGATCCTATCTGGGAAATAACAGGACCGATCTCAGCTAGGTCAGGTGAGGGATTGTATGTAGGAGTAAGTTCCCCATCGGCAATACGAATAGGAGGAGGTGGCTCAGGAATAGTCTCTGAATGATCCTCCATGGTGTGTGAATCAGTGTGTGACATAGTCTTCCTGGACAGTCTAGGCCCCTATCCCAAAGGAGGAGGAGAAGTGGAAGGCAGAATTCCTGCTAACCGATGAGAACTGCGCGGAACCATACCCAAATCCACAATGACTCAACAAAAAAAGCAAAGACTCTCTATTTACATCAACCCTAGGCCAACTAGTGTGCACAGAGCAATCACTATAAAATCTAAAGCCAAAAGCAAGAAAACAAGGGCTGGATAAGTGAGCTCCCGAATGTGGCCGGTATGTCTCGCCTAGGAGAGGCTTGAGAGGCCCTTGTCACCACAAGCGGAGGTTCGAAACCAATTATTGTGGCCCTCAGCTTCAACCCGTAAAGCGACTGTGCTGTCTGACCCCAACCTGGCCAGGACACATGCAGAATAACCTCTACACGTACCCCCTTGATATCCTAGGTAAGGTCACTAAGGTCACCTCAATATAATCAACGCTCAGGAAGACAGTCGCAGGTAGGATTGACCATATGGGCAGGGTAGCAAATCCCAAAACTCCCGAAAGAGCCCCCAGATACGAATACAATCCTGGCTATATCACCAGTGCTACACAGTTCTCGACCAGGGGTTATCCCAATCAACAACCGCTCACACTGCCTAGTGCTTGACTCCCTTTTGAGAGGAGCTTCCTGAGAACGCTGGTTATACCAAGGATTTCACACACTCCCTGGACAGACAGCTAGTTTTTTTCATTTAGTGATCTTGGAGAATTAACTTTCAATGAACTATTCCAAGATCCTAAAACCTAAGCTTGTGGGTGCACCCTAGAAAAGAAAAGAGTGTAATTCATTTTATTTAGCGTTGATTTTAGTTTGGATTTATTATTCAAAAATAGGATATGGTCGTGCAACTAATGGTGTTATGACGCAACAAGAAGTAAAATGCACACCTAACAATCAATGCAAATGCATTGTGTCCATGAAAACAAGGTATGCGTACTACGTGAATGCACAATTTCTTCTTCAAATGCTGAATGCAAATTTCCCTATATGAAGTCCTAACTATTACTCCAAATCAAATCTAGATCTAATGCAAGTACTGTTAGAATAATCAACCCATAGTATTTACCCACTTAGACATTATTTCATTTATTTTGTCTTATTTTCCTAGTCCATGAGTCCCACCATGTGCAAGTTGTCAATTGCCTATCCATAGAGGTCAAACTTGCCATTATTGACTCATGGAGCGCTTGGGAAAGCCTTAGGAATCAAATCTGCTTTATTCCTGGCCTCCTAGGCTCCCATCTGCTTTTTCTGCTTTATTCAGTGCTTTTTCAGTGTTTTAAGGCACATAGGAAAGCAAGACTAGGTGAGGTGAATCAGCTTTGTTGCCTCTTCCTCCTCCACTCTTTCCTCCATGCAAAAGCATGTATGAGCTTCCATTTGAAAACTCTTTAGCTTTCCCATGCTCCCTTGCTAATTCGTGGGGTCCTTGATAGATTTGGGATCAGCTTTTTACACCTATGGGGGATTTGCCTATTTTGGGTAAGCATGCTTTATGCTAGAATTGGATGCTTCCTTATGCATTCGATTTGCTCATGTATTCTATATATTCAGCAGCCTATGTTATTACAGGGTTGGCTATTGTACACTCAGTTAATATAATTTTGTGTTACAACTCCATATTCAGTCTCCATTGTTGATAATTTTGCATGATCAATTGTTAATTGCTGTGAGTGAAATTAATCTACTGCAGGCCTGAATTTCTACAAGTACAATGCAAAGTGCAAAATGCAATGCATTATGATAAGAAAATTTTTTTGGATTTTTTTAAAATAAAGAGATACAACAAGAAAAAGAATGATTTTACCCACCCCAGACTCTGCAAGCACACATAAACATCATTACAGCAAAGCACTAAGGAAAAAGGACTCTAATGCACTAATCTCAAACAAAAAATCAAAGATGCCATGACAAGAACTTTCCTAAAAGAAAAAATTTAGGCTAAAAAACAACGTTTCTGGTCAGAAACAGAGGTATTAACAGACTCAGGCAGTGCCAAAGGAGACTCGGCAACTAATAGCATTCACCCAACAATCCACTATCTTCCAAAAAAAGGTAAAAACCAGAGTATACGTGACTGTGCACAGTGAACCCGCATGTATACACGAAAATCCCAGGGGAAACCGCGTGTATACGCGACTGTAAGTGACAAACCCGCGTACAGGAAGAAAAAGATGCACAAATTCAAGGCAAACAGACAGGATGAGACTAAATTCACACCAATCAGGCTCTACCAGGCATACATGACCCCATACCCGACACAGAAACAGGAGAGAGAGAAAAATTCAAATACATTGAATGCCAAGAGATCAACCCCCAAAGGACAATTACTAGGAACTCCCCAGCAGAGTCGCCAATTCTGTTATGTAGAGAAATTCCTATGGCTTGCGGTACCACAACAGACAGCTAGACTCCAGAAATCAATCTTTCCCAATATGCAATAGAAATAAAAACATCCAACACTAAAGGATCGAATCCCCGTACCTTATTCCGGACGGTTGAAGTAGATCCCCGTTGAGCTTTCCAATCTTCAGCTTGAATTGATGTAATACTTCCTCAACAATAAGTAAACAATACAAGCATACTATATATCATGGTGTTAGATCTATTCTAGCATATATAAGCAATAATGTAAAATCATTTGACATATTCCAATGGATACAATATTCATTCAAATACACATTACTGGACAGGAAAAGATATTTCTATTAATATGAATCAGAGATTACAAGTGACAACCTCTGACGGCACGTCTGCGAACCGGAGAAACTGAATCCCCCACTTGGGCCTCCACCACCTCAATCCTCCATCACTTCGATAGCAAGCTTACAAGCAAAAGGAAAGATTGGGAAGAACACAACAGTGCTCCAAGGGACAAAGGGATGCAGACTCAAGCATAAGTTCTGGCAACAATGGACTATAGTTTCGTTAATCTCAATTCTCTCTTATGCTTTCAATGTCTCAATGGGTTCCTTATATAGATTTTCAAATGGATACTGAAAGGTCGAATCCGTGCGATCTCAAAGCATATGGAAGGCCAGGAGTCATATGAATTGGATCCAAGTCAAGGAACGCTCCAAAGGATTTTGGATTATGTACACATCCCGATGTACGCGACTATAGAGGGAATATCCGCGTATGTATGCAGTTATCGGGGAAAAGGCCGCATATATCATTTTTCTAATGTTTTTAGGGATGGTCAATGATACATCAAAAGACAAAAATTGGTCCATAGGGGCTAATGAGTCTGCAGCAGGACAGGGGAAGGCCATACAATGTGTGATTCACCTAGTGTGGTGAAATCCGCTATAACAGGAAAATATTGGAAATATCCTCAAGAGTTTCAAAACTAACATGATGAGTCCCATCTCTTCACAACTAAATGTTATGAGAGAAAAACACAAACAAGTGGCTTAAGATCTGGTACTTAGCATGTTCTGCCCTAAGTGGAGGAAAAATCACCCATTGAAAGAATGTCCACTTGATAAGGTAGAGGTGTGTCGTCCATGCGAATTGGAGCATGATACCAAATATTTTCCCTCACTTCAGAAATCCAAAGTAGTATTTCAGGAATCCACTATAGATACGAAACAAGTCTATTTCATTTTGCAGAAGAATTCATGGTAACTGCGTATTTTAGGTATGAACTCTAAGCCTGCACCTTTCAATTCCTAGAATAATGGAGATAATCAATTTCCTCCAACATACTCATATCCTAACGCAAAGTGGCACCAACCTCCGCAAACTACAACACAATATCCAAACCCTTGGACTTCATGGACACCACACCTAAACCAACAAGTTCATTGGTCTCCCGGATGGAGAAATCTATATCCAGGAAACCACTTTTCTCATAACCAACCATTCTATTTGCAGTATCAGCATCCTCACTTGCAACTCCCAAATAACACTACACCAATGGGTGCACCACTCGATCCTCAATTTCCTGCTCAACATAATCCCAATCCCAACAATAAGGTAGTGCAACAATTTTAAATTTATAGCACGCCAGCTTACTCCATTTACCCTCTCCCTTGCAATAATTTATAGCTACGATTAGGGAGGGTTGTGGAACCGATAGTCATTGAGGATGTTCCATCTTTTGTGACTGATAAAGGAATGAATCCACCATTTTGAAATTCATTTAGTTCAGCGATACCCATATGCTGAAACAATTGCAGAGACACATACTAAAATGAAATTTACACAGTCTTTGAAAGAAATAGCATATCCTAAACGATTAACCTTGCAAAATCCCGTGGAACAACCTAGTTTCCACCTCCTAGGAGAGTTGAAAAATATTTATATAATAATTTCACTATTACAATCCCTACATGATGTACCTATTTATACCAAAACCATTAGATACCTAGTTGTAAAAAAACTAGGAAGGAAATCGAAATATCCCCCTACAGTGCATGTGGTAGGACATTTATATAAACTAATGATGGGAAATACACTGATCCAAGTAACCCCACTATCATAGTATGTATTGGGAAGATTCCAAATCTAATGTTTTGGTTGACTTAGTTATGTCAATAAATGTTATGACTATTGAGACCTTAAAACAACTAGGACTGGCTAATATCAGGCCTACCCCAACCATACTAGAGATGGTCGATGGATATACTATTAAACTAGAAGGTGTTGTGGATGATGTTGTAGTCTTTGTTGATTCATGGGAGTACCCTGCAGACTTTGTTGTTTTATATAATAAGTCATAGATGGGGGGACACCCTTTGATCTTGGGAAGACCATGGATGCATACAATAGATGCATACATCAACTGTAGATCAGTCTCCATGACAATTTCTGATGGAAGTGCCATTCAAAAACCGACTTTATATCCTCCATCTAAACCAAGCATAGACGTTGAAGCTCCATTATGTATGGAATTAGAAGAATAGTAAGATATTCAACATTTATTAAAAATTGGGAGAACCTTGACCTTTAAGACATAAACTAAAGATGAGACCATGTGTAATTTCATTAGCGATACTACGCCTGCCACTAAAAGACAGTATCGGATCCTAGATAACACACTAAAAGTATGAGAACATGAATAAATCACAGAAGAATCCTTAATTATTAATACCGAATTGATTCTAGTAATTGATAATTCCAAGAGTGTTCCAATAGAAGTCGACTCAGGGAAAACATTGAACACCAACCCTAATCTCAAAACTGATGAACCAGAATGTCTCATTACACTGCTGAAACAACATAAGGGGGATTTTGCATGGGAATACAAAAACACGAGGGGAATTTCCTCGACACTATCCACCCATCATATTTACATTAAAAACAATTCAAATCCTGTACGTCAACCTCATTGCAGAATGAACCTGAACATGAGAGATATCGTGAAGGAGGAAATCTAAATTTTTTTAGAGGAATGCTTTATTTACCCAATTTTAGACAGTGAGTGGGTATCCCCACTTCTGATCACACCTAAAAATAATAGGAAATGGCAAGTCTCTGTGGATTAAAGGGAACTTAACAAAGAAATGCAAATGGACCATTTCCCTTTGCCCTTCACCGATTAATTTCTATACACCCTATTGGGGAAATGGTTGTTTTTTTTTCGGGATGGTTTTAGTGGGTATAACCAAATCTAGATTGCCCCTGAAGACCAAAATAGAAAAAAATTCATCTGTCCTTGGAAAAATTCACATACATGGTTCTTTTATTTGGGTTGTGCAATGTGCCGACCACATTTTAGCGGGATATAATTGGAATCTTATCTGAAATGGTGAACAATTGTATGGAAATTTTTATAAATGACTTCACTTCTTATGGTGATAGTTTTGATGAAGCATTGAAGAACTTGGAAAATTTTCTGAAATGCTGTGAACAAACACACCTATCTCTGAGCACTGAAAAATGCCACAAGATGATTAGTGAAGGTGTCTTTCTGGTAAATTTTATCTCTACTACTAGTAATCAAGTAGATCCAACCAAGATAAAGGTAATTTCAAATATTCCTATCCATGGGTCGTAGAAAGAGGTAATAAATTTTTTATAGGAGATTCATAATCTTTTTTTCCAAGTTGGCATTTGTTATCATGTAAAATGGCACTTCTCCATCCAAGTACTAACACCCAATGTGTCCGCACACAAAAGGAAAAACTGGATTGAAGCAGCAAAAACACTAAAAATGGCCCCGACCTTTGATGCATCATTCCCTTACCAGCTTCACCTATTTTTTATATGACCATTAAGGAGAATACACGACTATTATCATTGCAACCCGTGTATCATATGTGATTATTGACATTGCAAGTAGTGTATACATCATTAGGGATTGCACCCGTGGGTTTCCCTTAAGCAAGTTACGTATTCCTTAATCCAAATTTAAAAAATATAAACATGATTAGTTGAGGATAGTTGGGCCATTAATCATAACTATCTGTACTTCCCCAACCATCTCAACCTTTGTAACCTCTCTCTTTCCTCATGTATAAATAGAGGGTAGGGGTTGAGGCTAATCAATCATCAATTATACAGAAACGTTATGCTAGTGGTTTCCCTTTAGATATCTTGGAGCATTAGAACTTAGTGCCCTTGGCTAGCAGAGGACGTTAGAGGAAATTTCATTTCAAAATGGGCCTTCCAAAAATAATACAGATTCCATGTCATCATGTATTAGCCAATCAAAATCGTTTAAAATTCAAAAAGGGAGCACATGTTAAACAATTTTTTAATATAAATTTGGGGATAGGTATGATAAAAAAACTACTTTTTTGTTTGTATTTTCGACATATCTCCCTGTGTTTTTACTCAAATTTCGATCAAAAGAGGTTGCTGGATGCAAAATTAAATTCTACATCCAACAAGTACCCACTTGGCATACTTTTGACAGGCCCCGCTACCCCAAAAACAAGAAATACCTGAAAAAACATGATGATGATGTCATCATCACATTTTTTCAAGTATTTCTTGTTTTTGGGGTAGAGGTGCCCATCAAACGTATGTCAAGTGGGTACTCGTTGGATGTGGAATTTAATTCCACATCCAACTATCTCTTTCGATCGAATTTTGAGTAAAAATGCAGGGAAATATGTCAAAAATACGAACAAAAAAGTAATTTTTTCTTTTCTTCCTCCAAAATTAATAAATATTATTTTATTATTTTAACTACTATTTTATTAATTTTCCTTAGGAGTCCCATTTTGAGTTGAAATTTCCTCTAATGGAACTTGTCTCAGATGTTGGGTCATAATATCAGCTCACTTGTTTATCAATAAAGATAGTCTTTCTTCCAATATTGTTTCTTTGCACTCTTATATATTGTGATTTATGAATTATCATTATTGTTTCATTATAAACATGTTATTTCATTAACCATTTATATAATATATAAGATATTACAGGAAAGGTCTTTCTCTTTGCAGGTGTTGGAGATACCTTGGAAGCTGTGGAAGCAATTTGAAGAGAAGAAGAAAATCTAAGATCGACCGTCATAAATAAGGTATGCCCAATTTATTCCTATTTCTATTTCAAATTATAAAATGGTTGACTGTCTGCAAGTTAATTTAGTAATTTGGTAACCCTAGATACCTTAGGTTATAAGGGTGTGTTTTCCTTAACAACAGAACCGGTGACTCCACTGGGCATTCCATCCTGTTGTGGGTCCTTTATTTACGCTTCCTGACCAGTTTTTGTTCTATCTGATTTTCTGAGTGGTTTGTTTTAATTTTACCTTTGATTTCTAGTATTGCATGTTCAAAGCTCGTCTTTTAGTTTTTTTTCATTTTGGAAATTTTTGACAGCATACATGGGTTTCCTTGGTAACAATCGCGTAATACCTATTGTATACACATGTTTCTTTAGTAATAGTCACATATGGTACATGACCTACCTTGATGAAACTCACGTATTCATGTAAGTGTCTGTGAGTCCAAAAGGTTGTTGCTTGTCTTTGTTTTTATGATTCCTCAAATTCTTGTGAAGGTTCTGTTTTGGCATGATACTGTGGTTTTAGATCTATATATTTCACTGGTTACTTGATTAGTCAAGTTGTTTGAGTGCTTTTGGTTTGACTTCGTCATTGGTAAATGTGTTAAGTCCCTCCTGCTTTTCCTTTGGTCTAAGTGATTTTGTTTTTGGGTCATTGATCAGTCCTTTAAAACACTAATATGCTCTGTACTTCTTTTCTACTGATTTGAGTTAGTCATTATTTCCATCTTTTGGATCTATTAGTCTTTGAATTGATAGTTCCGTTGAGTCCAGGGTTTGAACCATTTCTTCTTGTCTAGGTGAAGTGTGTTATTGTAGGGTCTAGCTGCAATCATTTGCTGTTATATGATTATATTGTTTAAACTCACTCAATTTGCATTTACCTTCCTTATAGTTTTTGAATTTTTTAAAAAGAAAAGAAAAAAAAACATTTTTACACTTTTTGCATTAGGTTGCATTTAGTTGCTCTTTTCATTATTTTTTTAGAAAAATTCAAAATTTTTAAGTCTTGTAGTTTCTCTTTTTGTTTAAAAAATTTCATTAGATTGCATTACAAAGAAAAATAAAATAAAAATTGACATTGTAATTGCATTTACTTTGAATTTATTTATACATAATTTTCTTTGTTTCTGCTGAGTCTATAACATCATATAGTCTCATTTTTCTACCTTTGTCAATTACAACCCATTAAAAAAATGAGTAATTAAAATTTTACTAGTAAGTTTCGTTTTTCTAGGCTCATACATCAGCTAGTTCAGGATAGGATTTTGGACTAGGGAAATGAAAACTATCCAAAACAATTTGACTTCAAACATAGTGGCCTTTCATTAGGTAAATCCTCTTCTATAAGAAACCATCTGGAAATCTCCTCTCACATAGGAGTTAAGCACGAGGCCGTGTGAGAACTTGGTTGAGGAGATAAACCTATACTTCCTTGTTTGATCGTATATCAGGATTTTTATGTGTTTGGGGATCCTGTAAATACCACCTCTTGGGACACATGCGGTATCAGTGTTGATAGGGTTTTGGGATCAGCTACCCTACCCATGCTTAAGGATCAGGCTTGTGACTGTTCTTCCAGACTCTCGGTGTAGATTTGGTATCCTTTAGTTTCCTGACACTAGGGATCATACACAGGTGTTATTGGAAGGCTATTTCCAATACACCTAGGACAGACTTGGAAGGTAACCCTAGTAGATAGTTTGGGAGGGTAGTTGGGTGATTCTAGTGCTTACACCTAGGAACATATTCACAGGATTCCAAGTAACCATCCTTTAGTCTTCACTGGTTGGACTTGGTGCCTAATCATCCCAGGATTTTTTCTTTGGAAGGTGTACCTTATATCTATTGTGGCTATGTGACTTTAGGACATTTTTAGTGCCCTACGTCCTTCTTGCAAGAAGAGGGACATAAATTGCATGTCAATGTGAAAAACTATCTGATCATTAGTGATACTTTATATTGAAGAGGGGTAGATTATATTTTGTGTTGGTGTCTCACACACGAGGAGGCTGAGTGTCTCCTAAATGATTCCCATAGCGGGGTGTGTGGGGGTCATTTATTTGGGTTAGCAATGGCCTAGAAAATTTTCCGTGCCGGTTATTTTTGGCCCACGATATTCACATATTGTGTGTAGGATGTAAAGAATTGTCATCCATGTCAGATCTATACCAAAAAAATGTGGTCACATCCTGCTCCATTGTTTCTTGTCATTGCGGTGGAACCTTTCACTAAGTGGGGTTGGATTACGTGACCTACAACCCAGTTTCTGTTGGGGGGGAAAATACATCATTGTCCTTGTAGACTAATTCACAAAGTGGTAAGAGGCAATGCATAACTTCAAAGGAGATGGTGAAACGACAACTTACTTCATATTTAACCAAATCATTACTTGTTTCAGTATACCAAATGAGATTGTCACCAATCCTGACAGTCACTTTCATAATAGTATGATGACCGAGCTGATTACTATTCTAGGGTTTAGGAAAGATCATTTTTCTTCCTTCTACCGTCAAGAAGATGGACAAGTGGAGGCAGTTAACAAAACCTTGAAAACCATTCTAAAGCATACCATTAATGCAAACTAGTAAAATTGGAACATCATGATATATTCTGCACTTTGGGCATACCGGACTAATGACAAGCCTACTACGAGTTTTTCACCTTTCTAGCTTATTTATGGAGTGAAAGCAGTTACAATGGTTGAATGTGATATTCCATCTCTTAAGATAGATATTCACGTACTTTCTAACACTACAGAACTAGACGAACGTTTGCTTCACTTAGAAAATATAGATGAATAATGCAGAGATGAGTTGATGCTAAACGGGGCTCACAAGAATAGGGTCAAGAAATAATATGAAAAAGTAGTTAAGTCAAGAGTTTTCTATGAAGGGGAACTTGTTTTTCTCTAGGATCAAGACAAGGAGCCCATGGGGGAAGGTAAATTCAAGTCTATGTCATTATTTCCCTACGTCATGTCAAAGGTTTTGAAAAATAGAGCATACGAATTGACTGATTATGATGGAAATAAGTTTCCTCATCCTAGAAATGGGATCTACCTGAAGAGGTACTACCCTTAGGCATGGTTCTTATTCTTGTAATTTTATTTTATGTATTTTTATGTACAATAGTTATATGTTTAGTGTTTCTTATATAGTATGTTGGTTGTTACACTAAAAACTATCCCAGGGTCCCATTGCTTGCAATGCACTCCAACAATTAAGATTGCTCTCCAACCCATACCATTTGGAAAGAGAATTATTGGATCCCATGTCCTATAATTATGCTCCAAAAGGAAGTGATATGCATCAAAATATTCAGCCATGTATTCTTTCATCCAATAAGTGAATGAAGAACCTCCACCAAAATATGAACCAAATAAGGAGAAAATAAAACATGAAGACTTCAAGTGGCTCAAAGAAGTCTCATCAAGACACCCACGAATATGTATATCATCATGAAATAACAGAGCATGTTTCTACCAATAATAATTCTCCTCAATCATATCACTCTTCACCCAAGTGTCGGATGAAGTTCCTCCAACTTCAAATAGACTAGGAGATGAGCAAGGAAAATCACGAGTCTCCAAGTGACTCAAGTGAACATCATAGGTGCACCCATGTATATGTGTATAATCATAATGTAAAAAAGGATGCTGCTGCAAATTTAAATAAGATGGTTCTCTAATAATTCCATAATCAAAAGGATAAGCAGAATGTCCACGCTCTTCATGTGGCACCATAAAAAAAACCTTTCAGTACCCATACTTCATTAGGATGACTGCTGCAAAATTTAAAAGTGTAGGATGTAGGAGAAATAACCAACTCACCCAAATGATCAATAAGTGAAAAATTGTAATAATGTTAAGGATCCATAGGGGTAGGATTATGCAGGTCCTTTAATATTGTGAAACCTTTGTCATATATTGGTTCCAATGTAAAGGAATCACGCTCTTCTTTAAAAATTGCATACCCTTCATCAAGAGACAATTCAAGTTCCTCTTCCACCACATCAAGTGTTTGGATATCTTCAAGTTCATATTCAAACACATAAAGTACATTCAAATTTCCAAATTTCTCATGATCCATTATGTAGTGAGAATCCTCCAAACAGTCTACCATTTGACAATCTGAAACATAGGAGGAAAAACAAGTGTTTTCCATCTTTTCAAGAAGTTGCTCATTTTGAATTGTGAGCTTATGAATAACTTCATTATTATTCAAGTAGGATTCATGTAACCATTCACTAAGATCAATGACATTTTTTTATATCCAAAAGAAAATACATGAAATTACCTTTAATGTTTCACATTGATTTTTGGATCTTCTCCATGTCTTCAAGGAAGGATGGCTTGTCCAAGAAAGTAGCTCTCCAACAAGAATTTGATACCAATGCTTGAGTGTCATGGAGTATGATAAGGGAATATTGGATATTATTTTCATTCATATTTAAATACCCTTTAAGAAAATGAGGCTCTCTCAAATGAAACTCCTCATCTTCTTCCTTCTTGCTTGGACCAACTTCAGGAAGCTCAAGTGGTGATGGGGAAGTTGATCTTGTTTCTTCTTCAACTGCTACAAGGTCTTCATTTTTGTGTTTAATGTAATTTTGGCCTTCAAGAAATTTTTTAAATCTGATCTCTATTTCACCAACATAGATATGTGAGCACCCAATAGTAGTTACCCCTTCATGGTTCAAACACCCATCAGTAGATTCTCTTTGGTCCATGTCCATTGTATAATTTGTTTCAGAATGATATTCAATAGTTTAAAGGTACTCTTCTTCCTTCTCATGTGATGTTTCCTCATCATTTTAAAATTAATTTGGGAGTGAATTTATATCCTCTTCATGTACTACTTATTCTAGTTCACCTATTTCAGAACTAGGTGGTTCATGGGTCTCCTCCTTTTGTTCCTTCAAGCAAACTGATGCATTTTTCTCATTGGTTTTCTTAAAATCAATATATTTTTCCTAACTTTGGATAGAAAAAAATTTGAATCCTTTCATAATATTCTTTTTCATCTCTTCAACGATAGGTTCCATGCTTTTTATTATCTTTTTGCCATCATATGAGGATCTCTTTTCATGCCTAGTCATAGTTTCCAAAAAATTGCCTTCTTCTCCTACTTTTTTTCGTCTTCAACAAAAGCACTTTTGGTTTAAATATATAATGGTGGTCCATGAATTATTGTACTAATAAATATCAGACCAAATCAAGTGCCAATATCATGCTCAGGTACCACTACAATGTCCCCTTTTTGGAATTTTATTGAATGACCAATTTTTCCAATTTTTTCACAATTTTGGCTCTTGACTAGTCTTACTGTCTTGGTCTCCAAATTAGCCCAATTGATACCAAATATTCATATAAGGTGTATGAATTATATAAAAAATAAATTATTATGTTAATATATGTTTTTTGACCTCTCAATTACTTCTGCAAACTTGTTTAATGTTCTGTTCAAAGTAGGAGTCACTACTAGCAAATTGGGGCTCGAATTCCCCCTGGGTAATTGCAGGAAATGGCTTCACAATGATCCAAAATTCACTTAAAATTCTGAAAAAAGGATGGTTATGTGTAAGGGACCTTTTAAAAGTCTCATATTCATCATGTTTCAGTTTATACATGCTTTTATGACTCTTTCCAAAACAACTCCCAAGTCACAATTTCAACCTTTGCGGAAAATGCACCAAATCTTCTCCTAATGAAAAAAAATGAGTATAGTGGCCTCCAATTATTAAGTACTGAAAATGAGACTTCAACTAAAAATTAATTACAGTCCATACATCATACATTTATCATATCTACATTCCTCCATTCGAAATAATGAGCAATACCATGGCATATATCAAAATAGAGTGGAAATGGTCATTGTTTGCTTATTAAAAGTCATTTTGACATACAAATCTTGGGAATTTCAACTTGAAACATCATGAGAATGAATAAAAGTGAATATTTAAGTGATTTCAATCATAAATGGATAATTAAAGTCTCTCCCAATTTGAAATCATCAGCATTACATTGGTTCACAACAAGATAGTGGGGAAATGACACTATTTCTTCATTGTTCAACATTTTTACATGAATTCTTTTGGGTATTTCAACCTGAGAGTATTATAAACGTGAAATAAAGAGAATATAAATAATAACATAATATAATGGGAATTTTAATCTTCCCCAAAGATATCAATAGCTCACCCAAAGTGCAATCCCTCCATTGGCATGAATATGGTGTGAAAACTGGATATAGTTGAGAGAGAGTGCTGCAATAGAAGAATACACATGATTTCATGTATATTAAAAGTGAAAATAAGACTCCTTTAAATATCCATGAAATACCTGAGTGGCATTTCTAAACACCAACTAGGATGGGAATCTTTCACCCTCGAAATTGGCTTAAGCAAGAAAACTAGTCATCCACTAGCACCCACAATTCACAAATCAAAATTTCACAAATGAGAAAAATATTCTTCTCATGGATAATAACTATATTTTATAAAAAATATTTGTATTATAATTTTCCAAATCTATCCATAAACCAAATCCAAGTCGAATTGGTGTGGCTTCTCATGCTATGCCATGTGGCCTCTCTCTTCACCTTCCCTCTTCTCCCAAATTTGAGTAGGAACCTCTTGGCCTTCTCCAACTCCAAAATTAGACCAATAAGATGCTCTATTCATTCCTAAAATGTCATTACATCAGCCTTCAGATATTAATTGTGTCATAAATGTCATAGAATCTCCTTGGTGTCATAGATGTCATAAATGTAAGAGGAATCTAGACAAGTGTCCATGAAACTCCCATTTGGCTCTTCCTCTCCCATGTAAGTTACAATTCATCCAAAATTATACCTATGAAGTATATGAAAAATTATATTAACCTCATAATCCATCCCAAAACATTATTTTTCCCATAGATTCGAAATTACAAGAGGAGGATGCCATTTAACATAGGAATTGTAGCTTGAGTGGGCCCCATAGTCTCCACGTGTCTCCATTCTCCATAGCCATTTTATTTTTATCTTGTATTTATTTAATAATATATATTATTAAATATTTATCCTATTTTAATGTCTAAACATCATTTATTATCCCTCTTATTCCAAATCTCAAAGCTTCCACCCCCAACCTAGGAAACTAGTGATTTTCCTTGGCAATTATTTGACTTTTAGCATCCATTTGACAAATTTCATGAATATGGAAAATTTTATTTGGCCATTTTTAATCAATTCAAAATTTGGGACATTACAAAGCCTCCCTTCCCAATATTTCTTTTCCTCAAGCAATTTCAAACATGGTTGTTGAAGAACCTGCTTTCTGTATGATTCTTTTAAGTTGCCATTGAGCTTCCCACTTTGAGTCTTTGAGAATCCATGAATATTTTAGAGAGGAACCACCATGATTGTTGCTGCACTAATATGATTAAAATAAACTTATTAAGTGGGGAATCCATCTCCCATACTACTTGTTTCCCAAATAATTTGAAATCAATGGGACTAAAAACTATCCCAAGGTCCCATTGCTTGCATTGCACTCCAAACATTAAGAGTGTTCTCCAACCCATAGCATTTGGAAAGAGAATTATTGGATCCAATTTTCTTGTATGCATTTTTCCATACATAATGAGTTCATAATATATATCATCAAAGTATATAACAACATAATAAGAATGTACATCAAGGAGGTGCCTCACCAAGAAATCATCACGAAATCATGAAAGTTCTTATACCTCCCAGTGAGTAGACTACCATTTTCCAAGTACGTACATGCTTCAAGTGACCAATCAAATATTATCCAATGACATAGCTGATTATCCCATTTAATTTAATTCTTCTCCAAAAGGAAGTGATTTGCATCAAAATATTCAGCCATGTATTCTTTCATCCAAGAAGTGAATGAAGAACCTCCACCAAAATATGAACCAAATAAGGAGCAAATAAAACATGAAGACTTTAAGTGGCTCAAAGAACACTCATAAATATACCCATGAATATGTATATCATCATGAAATAATAGAGGATGCTTCTGCCAATAATAATTCTCCTCAATCATATCCCTCTTCACCCAAGTGTCAGATGAAGTTCCTCCAACTTCAAATAGACTAGGAGATGAACAAGGAAAATCATGAGTCTCCAAGTGGCTCAAGTGAACACCATAGGTGCACCATTGCATATGTGTATAATCATACTATAAACAAGGATGCTGCTGAAAATGTAAATAATATGGTTCTGTAATAATTCCATCATCAAAAGGAGAAATAGAATGTCAATGCTCTTAATGTGGCACCATAAAAAAGAAACCTTTCACCCATACTTCATTAGGATGACTACTGCAAAATTTAGAAGTGTAGGATGTAGGAAAAATAACCAACTCACCCAAATGATCAGTAAGTGAAAAATTTTCATAATGTGAAGGATCCATAGGGGAAGGATTATGCAGCTCCTATAAGACTGAAACCTTTGTCATATATTGGTTCCAATGTACATGAATCATGCTCTTCTTTAAAAATTGCATACCCTTCATCAAGAGACAATTCAAGTTCCTCTTCCACCACATCGAGTGTTTGGATATATTCATGTTCATATTCAAAAAAATCAAGTACATTCAAATTTCCAAATTTCTCATGATCCACCATGTCATGAAAATCCTCCAAACCATCTACCATTTGACAATTTGAAACACAGGAGGAAAAACAAGTGTCTTGCAACTTTTCAAGAAGTTTCTCATTTTGAATTGTGAGGTTATGAATAACTTCATTATTATTCAAGTAGGATTGATGTAACCATTCACTAAGCTCAATGAAATTTTTTTATATAAAAAATCAAAGACATGAAATTACCTTTGATGTTGCACATTTCTCTTTGGATCTTCTCCATGTATTCAAGGAAGGATGGCTCCTCCAAGGAAGCAACTCTCCAACAAGAATTTGATACCAATGATTGAGTGTCATGGAGTATGCTAAGGGCCTATTGGATCTTATTTTCATTCATATTTAGGGAACCTTCAGTAAAATGAGGCTCTTGCAAATGAACCTCCTCATATTCTTCCTTCTTGCTTGGACCAACTTCATGAAGCTCAAGTGGTGATGGGGAAGTTGATCTTGTTTCTTCTTCAACTGCTACAAGGTATTCATTTTCATGTTTAATGGAATTTTGGCTTACAGCAACATTTTTAAATCTACTCTCTATGTCACCAACATAGAGGTGTGACCACCCAATAGTAGGTACTCATTCACAGTTCAAACACCCATCAGTAGATGCTCTTTGGTCCATTTCCATAGTAGAATTTGTTTCAGAATGATATTCAATAGTTTCAAGGTACTCTTATTCCTTCTCATGTGATGTTTCCTCATATTTTTCAAAGTAATTTGGGAGTGATTTTTTATCCTCTTCATGTAATACTTATTCTACTTCACCTATTTCAAAACTAGGTGGTTCATGGGTCTCCTCCTTTTGCTCCTTCAAGAAAACAGATGCATTTTTCTCCTTGGTTTTCTTAAAATCAATTTATTTTTCCCAAATTTGGATAGAAAAAAATTAAAATCCTTTCATAATATTCTTGGTCATGTCTTCAAGGATAGGTTCCATTACTTTTATTATACCCTCGCCATCATATGAGGTTCTTTTTTCATGCCTAGTCATAGTTTCCAAAAAATTGCCTTCTTCTCCTACATTTTTTTCCTCTTCAACAAAAGAACTTTTGGTTTAAATATAAAATGGTGGTCCCTGAATTATTGTACTCAAAAATATCAGAACAAATCAGGTTCCAAGATAATTCTATGATACCACTGTAATGTCTCCTTTTTGAATTTTATTAAATCACTAATTTTTCCAATTTTTTCACAATTTTGGCTCTTGACTAGTCTTAGTATCTTGGTCTTCAAATCAGCCCAATTTATCCCAAATATTCATAGAAGTTGTATGGCTCATATAATAAATTAATTATTATGTTAATTTATTTTTTGTGACCTCCCAATTAATTTTTCAAACTTGTTTAATGTTCTGTTCAAAGTAGGAGTCTTTACTAGCAAATTGGGGCTCCAATTCCCCATGGGTAATTTCTGGAAATGGCTTCACAAATGATCCCAAAGTAACTTGAATTTATGAAAATAGGATGGGTATGTGTAATGGAAATTGTAAAAGTCTCATATGAATCATGTTTCAGTTTATACATGCTTTTATGAATCTTTCCAAAACAACTCCCAAGTCACAATTTTGACCTTTGGGGAAAGTGCACCAAATCTTCTCCCAATGCAATAAAAATGAGTAAAATGGATTTCAATTATTAAGTACTGAAAATGAGAATTTAAATAAACATTAATTAAATTCCATGAATCATACATTTATCAGATATACATTCCTAGATTCGAAATAATGAGCATTAACATGGCATATATCAAAATAGAGTGGAAATGGTCATTATTTGCTCATTAAAAGTCATTTTGACATACAAATATTGGTAATTTCGACCTGAAAATTTCTGAGAATGAATAAAATAGAATATTTAACTTATTCCAATAAATGGACAATGAAAGGATCTCCCAATTTGAAATCATCAGCATTACAATGGTTCACAACAAGAGAGTGGGGAAATGACACTATTTCTTCATTGTTTAACATTTTTACATGAATTCTTTTGGGTATTTATACCTGAGAGTATTATGAACATGAAATATAGATAATATACATTAGAAAATAAGATAATGGGAATTATAGTATTCCCCAAAGAGATCAATATCTCACCTAAAGCGCAATCCCTCCATTGGTATGAATATGGTGTGAAAACTGGAAATAGTTGAGAGAGAGTGCTGAAATAGAAGAATCCAGACGATTTCCTGTAGATTACACCTGAAAATAAGATTATATTAAAGCTCCATTAAATACCTGAGTGTACTTTCCAAACACCAACTAGGATGGGAATCTTTCACCCTCGAAATTGGCTTAAGCAAGAAAACTAGTCATCCACTAGATCTCACAATTCACAAATGAAAATTTCACAAATGAGAAGAAGATTCTTCTCATGGCTGATACATGTATTTTATAAAAATTATTGGTATTATAAGGTTCCAAATCCATCAATAAAACAAATCCAATTCGAATTGGTGTGGCTTCTCATGCTATGCCATGTTGCCTCTCTCTTCACCTTCCCTCTTGTCCCAAATTTGAGTGGGAACCTCTTGGCCTTCTCCAATTCCCAAGTTCGAACTCTAAGATGCTATATTCATTATTGACATTTCATTATGTTAGTATTTCATCTTTTATATCTTAATTGTGTCATAACTGTCATAGAATCTCCATCATTGGTGTCATAGATGTCATAAATGTAAGGGGAATCTAGCCAAGTGTCCATGAAACTCCCATTTTCCTCTTCCTCTCCCATGTAAGTTACAGTCCATCCCAAAATAGACCTATGAAGTATAATAACAAGTATATTAACCTCATAATCCATCCCAAAATATTAGGCTTCCCATTGATTCTAAATTACAAGAGGAGGATGTCATTTAACATAGGAATTCTAGCTTGAGTGGGCCCCATAGTCTCGTTGTGTCTCCATTCTCCATAGCCATTTAACTTTTATCTTGTATTTATTTAATAATATACATTATTAAATATTTATCCTCTTCTAATGTCTAAACATCATTTATTATCCCCCTTATTCCAAATCTCAAAGCTTCTACCCCCAACCTAGAAAACTAGTGATTTTCCTCCTTGGCAATTATTTGACTTTTAGCATCCATTTGACAACTTTCATGAATATGGAAAATGTGATTTGGACATTGTGAACCATTGAAAAATTTGGGACATTACATTACTCTCTTTGGGTTATAAAGAGTGGAATCATGTCATCCTTGAACAAAGCACTCTTCGAACTTTCTAATACTCATGTCTCAGTTTACACTTCCAGCCCAGCTATTACTTTGAGTTTTTACTCCTCCAATTATCCTTTATACATGGGGAATATGATCATGTCTCCTACATGACACATAGGTTTCTTTGTCATATCTATAAGTCAAAAGCTTCCCTGGGTAATTGTTGGAGTAGGGTCCCGCAGCTACAGAAGAAGCTGCTATTTTGACGGATAGACAGTTTTGGCGGAGATACAAGAGGCAGAGCTATGACACTGTAGCAGGTTTCTAGCTAGAGATCAGAGCCGAAAACCATGACGTAGAAGATAGAGAATTCAAGGAAGACGACGGTACCTAAGCGACCAAGAAGAGAGAGCTCACCCACTGCATTGAAGGCAGCGGTGGAAGATAGGAGGGCTTAGCTACCCTCATAAAGGAAAAGGAGCAACGAGGCCGAGGTATTGAAGACGAAGGACAGAAAAAGGGAAGCAGCGCCAGTACCCATGGTCAGCGCTGGGAAGCATGGAAGACTGCAGGAAGCTGTGGTGAAGGAAAGCAGTGCATAGTACCCATGATCAGCGCCGGGAAGCATGGAAGACTGCAGAGAGCTATGGTGTGACGGATAGCGGCTACCTCAAAGTACATATACGCCAACTATCACTAGTTAGGGTTTTGGGTTACTGTTGGGACAAGCCCACAGTGTTGTAATGGCGAGACCTTTGGGACGCCTATAAAGGGATGTATTTTGTATTGTAAAAGGTTTGCATTTTGAGCATTTTAAGCCATCCAGCTAGCTAGTTAGCCATTGATTCTGTTAGCTCACAGTTACCTTGTATTGTAATAGAGTTGAGCTCTGGTTCTGTTATTAGCGGTAGTATCTTATTGTAACCGGTATCTGGATCATAGAGCATGCATGTAACGATCCACAGGGATCAACAAAGAGGGAAGAGTATATTGTAAGGGAGACAATATAGAGATAGAAAAGAGATCTAAGAGAGAAGATCTCAAGCTGCATATGCGGTGCAGCAGAACTGTGTTTACCTTCCCCTGAGCTATAATAGAAACACAGTTCTGTGGATGTAACTTCCATCCTGGAGGTGAACCATGTTAAAATTGGGTGTTATGCAATTGATTCATGTGTTCTGTTTATTTGTTGCATCTGTTAGTTATTATATGATCCTTGTTTACAGTTGAATGTATGTATGCATTGTCCTGTTGCAGTAATATAGAAGGATAAACATAAGTTGAAGTCTTTGGCATGTTGTATGTGGATTCATTTATGCTTTTCTTGAAACAGTCACTAGTCGCAATGTTAAACAGTCTGGTATGCTGAGTCTTGCAAGTTGACATGAACAACATTAAGTGCGCTGAGCCACGGGAGTAGGATATCGTAGGGAGGCGATACCGCACCTGACAGAGGATCTGCAGTGCGTGATACCGTAGGGTAAGGACTTAGCGTTGGAGAGGAATTTATGTGTCTCTTGGTGCGCGGCGAGGTGATAAGGTTGGGGTCATCGCGAGTCATTGGAATTTGCAAGACGCAGAAAGGGACCGCGCAACAGGAAGAGAGATATCTTGCGGTCAGAAGAGCTACGAGACGAGGAGATCGCACGACGTGAGTAGAAGGGTCACACGACATGCATAGAAAGAGGCCTCGTGGCTAGCAGAGCTGTGATTCGCAAGTAGGTTGCCACAGAACCTGGTCCAAGACGCTTGAGTCCTTGTCCAACCCATTAGAATCACATCGGGTGAGACTTCAGGCCGCTTCGCGGTCTGTCCCCGAAAGGGCCAGTGAGCTAGGGGTGTTGTTGGTTAAACACAGTAAACCCGGGTCTGCCCATGATAGCCAACAAATGGTTTCGTTGCCGGTTTTGAACAAACAGAGCACTGATGTTCTGGTGGCACCCTACTAGAGACGAACTCAACGAGTGGGTTTGGTCTAACCAGAAAGTGTTTGCTGAATGAGAGAACAGGAGTCCTAAACTGAACACAGAGGCCTGGTTACAAAAACATATCATTATAGACATCCATGCGATATTTTTTGTGACCTTTGGGAACAAGCTTTACGATTGGTTATCAAAGTTAACTGATACAAGCATATTCAAAAAGAAAAGAGACATTGTCTGGTCACCGGAGCTGATTCAGACCATGAAGAACCTTGATAATCCTATCACGAGGGCAGTAGACTTCTAGCTTGCGAGTGTGCTAGAAGGCTTCATCACAGAGTTTACAGTTGACCAGAGGAAAAGCTTCAGTGAGGCTGAGCACTACTTCTTCAAAGGATATTGTGGTAAGTACCTAAGATCTTTAAACTTGTCCATTAAGATGCTATTACATGAAAAAGGAACAATGGATCTAGTTTCAGATGAATAAGTAGAAATAGTAATGTCACAAGAGTTTGAAAGTGATTTTGATGACATTGGATGAACACATAGTGGAAAGAAGTATAAAGTAGATTTCAGATCTCCAATATTTGAAGACAGTTCAGATAGTACTAGACAGCAGATTCATAGTACCACAGAAGGAACAGAGGGGGGTATCCCTTACCACCCTTACACCCCACAGAAATAGACTGGGACTCAGAACATTCCCGTAGGAACTTCATCCAGTAGCTCACAGACAGTACCTACCACCACTACATCACCTCCACCTACACCACTGAGTGGTAGTAACACAGTAAATCAACATCCACCACAAAGAAATAGAATGGGGGATTATATGAAGCTACCTATATTTAAGGGAACAGGGGCAGAAGACCCAGAGCAGCATTGGTTTCTATGTGAAGCCATGTGGACCATTAAAGCAATCAATGATGATAACCTTAAACTTGTACAGTTGGTCACCACACTAAGAGATCGAGCCTTAACATGGTATATAAAGTACACCAAAGTACCCAGGACACTTGTCTAGGTCAAGACCGCCATGATTAAAGAGTTTAAGAAACCTAAGTCTGAGTCACAGTGTATTACAGAACTCAAAGACATCAAGTAGTTACCTACAGAGTCGGTGTTGGACTTTGATCAGAAATTCAAAGCCCTTATCGACCAAGTCAGTTTTGAGTTTGCGCCGGAGCAGCATAAGGAATGGTTTATTGCAGCGCTGCTCCCTCACATTAGACTGCCATTAATGCAGCAAAAACTCCAGACGCAGGATGACGCATTGGAGATGGCGATGAAACTAGAGGCTTCACCTCTAGCTGAGAGCAGTACATGCATGGAAACTTTACAAAACCAGTTGGCTAATCTCACATTACAGTTGCATGAACTTAAGAAAATGAAAGAGGTTGCGCAAGACATATGGTGCATAAAATGTAAAGCATAAGGCTATAGTAAAGACAATTGTCTCGTCTTTGTAGAATATATAGTGACAGGGGATCCAAACCCCTTACCACAGACCCACGGGCCGTGGTGTGAAATATGCAAAACACGAGGACATCTACCTCACCAGTGCCCTCTACTTCAGAAGTATGTGCAGACACCTAAGAACTTATACTACATCTTCTGCAAGTCTGTAGGCCATGATGAACACGACTACAGAGCCTATGATCTCATGGTTGGATCAAAGCAAGACTTGTACAGGGTCCAGTCAGAGACATAGGGTCCAGCAACAGGACCACAGCATGATCTGGCTTATGTAGGCCGTGGATGAGGATTCATAGGATGAGGCCAAGGAGGAGGCTTTGCATGAGGAGAAGGCTTCGACAGAGGAGAAGGTTTTGCCCGTGGTCGTGGACCAGTTACTTGTTACAACTGCGGAGTTGTGGGACACTATGCTAGGGACTGTCAGAGCCCCACTACCACTTGTAACTACTGCAAATCTTATGATCATACTATAGAGGAGTGTCCTACCTTGATCGCTAAGATCAGAGAACCTAAGCTAGCAGCACACCAGAACATCTAGCTTATTGCTGCTGAGTAGGAAGAGCTAGAACCAAGAGTCAATATTGTGACTCGCAGCGGTGTTTCTACTAGTGGGACATCACAGGAGATGGAAAAGAACACAGGTCAGGATTGGGTACGTAGAGCTCCTGATAAAGCAACACCACTCGGCCTATATAAGAACAAACAGACATTTCAGGAAGCTAAGGATTTCTTTGATGACCCTACGCACTCAAGATCGTAGGTACCACCGTCTAGGGGCATACCGCAGCAAGCACCTTGTGGCGATAGCCTTGTACAGACATCGTAGGCTACCACATCGGGAAGATGCGATGAGTATGAGATGATAGGAAGTGTACATTCCTTCCTACGGAGTTGTCTAAAAATTGTAAGAAATGAGCAAGCTATCACAGAACTTCAGTGCATTATAGATCAGTCTCATCCATCCTCTTCCATGAGCAGTACACAGTGTGCTGTTCATAATATTACGGGACACACAAGAACAGGAAGAGAGATGCGACTCACAGCTCAGGTTGAAGAATTTGAAATGGATGAGGTAATCCTAGATCTAGGATTAGACGTGAATGTTCTGACTAAGCAGACATGGGAACAGATGGGTAGCCCTAAGTTAATCAGATCTCCTATCCATCTGAGATTAGATAATCAGCATCGTGTATCACCTCTGGTTCGGTTACCGCAAGTGCAAGTTGACATTGATGGAGTTCGCAGCTTTGCAGACTTTGAAGTTATAGAAATCATTGGCGATAGTAGACCCTATCCAGCATTGCTAGGCATTGATTGGGTGATCGGTAACATGGCCGTTATCTACCTAAAGAGAAGACAAATGACCTTTGAGGATGCGCAGATCCGAGTCATCGCACCATTGGATCCTTTTCAGGGTCTGT